>APFE030307827.1:235285-315149 GCA_000404065.3 Pinus taeda | reverse complement strand
TCGCATATTCTGTGTTCTGGGTCTCTTTTCTTCGCATATTCTATATTTGGGTATCATTTGCAAGTTAAGAGCATAACACTTAGTCCCTAGGTGCTCTGAAAGAATTGTCTTGGTCTTCCATTTATCAAAGGATTTATCCATGGCTTGTGGATGCATGCCTTGATGAGATTAATGAAATCACTAGCAAAACCAAATTTGTCTAAGACGAAAAAAAATAAATGAGTGCCTGTCAAAGGCATTTTCCATGTCGAGCTTAGAATTAATCCTTGCTCTTCTTATGATTGAATGGAATGGATGGCTTCTTGTACTAAGAGAATGTTGTCAACAATTTATCTTTTTTGAATGAATCCACCTTAGTCTTTGGAGATCAGCTAAGGGAGAATTATTTTAAGATGACTTGCAAGGATTTTGGTTATGATTTTGTAAGAGGAATTACACAATGAGATAGGTTGAAATCGGTTAAGGGAAATGGGCCTAGTTTCTTTAGGAACCAAAGTGATGAAAGTGGAATTTGTGTTACCTCCTATTTTGCACTTTATTTTGAACCCCTTGAATCATCTTGAGTAGATATTTTTTTATGAGATCCCAATATGTGTGGGAATGCTATGGTGAATCCATATGACCCTAATGCTTTATCCGATTGCACAATCCATATTTCCTTTTGCAATTCATCATCATCCACTAGTTTTGTTAGTGTTGTATTGGCCTCCTCTGTTGCCACTTTTGGAGTTGTTCTGAGGAATTATTCAAAACTATCTAGTTCTAAATATGTTGTTAGTAGCCTTTTGTAATGTTAGTGAGCTTCCATCTTGATTTCTTCTTTCCCTTCAATGGAGATATTTCCTTCTCCAACTAGAGGATCCACTCAATTTTTTATCCTTCTTGTTTTGGTTTGATTATCGAAAAAAGTTGTGTTCTTGTCATCAACTTGTATCCAATGGCTTCTGGACTTAATCCTCTAGCTCTCTTCTCATTTCTCGTTGCTTTGATATAGCTTCCAATATATGTCTTTTTCTTTGGATTGTAGCTCTATGGTTTCTTCTTCATTTTCCATTCCTTTTTACAAATTCCAGCTGATTTTGTAGCTCAATTTTCTCCTGCACTGCCTCCTTGTAGCTCAATATTGCTTAACCTTTAATTTTTTCACTAAAAAAAATTAACTTGGTTTCCCATACATAACTAGGTGACCCATTGATTCTAGTCTTCCACGCAACTTGTACCAGTTGTTGGCCTCTTCTATGGTGGACCAATGAGAATTGTAGCTAAAAGGAAGTGGTCCCAAATTAATGCTTTCACCCATAGATAAAGTAATGGTTTGATCTTGCAATTAAGAGGATTTTTTACGAAGCAATTCCATCTCATGCAATAAAACTTGCATGGATTAAAACTTAGTCCAACATTTCTTTTATGTTGCTCGAGCCTATCCTTTTGTTGTTCTAAGTGAATTTTCCATTCTTCGATATAACATACATTAGATTGTTCTCTTTGATTATGGCCTCAAGATTTTCCCTTCTTAGATTCAGAAGATACGAGCCACCTCGCTTTCTCCAGTATTCATGACTAAATATCACTACCTAATATAACATTATGGTTATCTTCTACGACTAGTTTGTTTGCTAATGGGGTCTAACATTAATCTTTATCTCTATAATGTGCAAGGGCATAAATGTTGTATATTATAAATGTTTCCTAGCATCCTTATTTTGAAAATTGGTCTTTATTCAATGTTTATCTATAAAAACACCTTGTAGGCCCATGATTGTCTATTTCTATCTTGTACACACACCTCCTCATGCTCCTATTGCATTGGTTGCTACTTCTTTGAAGTTATTTGTTCTTTTGACTATTGATGCCATTTATTCCTCGCTTAGCTTGGTCTCTTGTAGTAGAATGATTATTAGGCTTTCGGATTTGATAATGTCTTTGATTCCATTTATTTTGGAAGTGTGCCCAAGGCATCTACAATTCCAGGAGATCAAATTCATTATTTTCCTTGTGAGGGGGTTGCAGAGCCCTTACCTCTCCCTGCTTGGCTCTACATTTCCTTTATTGTTTCTCCTTTTTCTAAATATGTATATGTTAGTTGTTGAACTCCCAATGCAATACCTTTTTACGTTGCTTCATCCCCCATCTCCTTGTTTGACTTCCTTATAGATTTCTTGATCTAAAAAAAGGATTGATTTGTCACTAAGTACTTTACAGATATAAAATTTAGGTCTTCAAATATGCATAATTAAGTTCCAAATGAACTTAAAGATGAAACAAAAATATTTGAAACTCAAAATGGAAAACCATGTGATAATGGAGTTCACTACATAGCTTGTGGGTTACATCTTCGGGCCATGCTCTAATGGCTAGGTCGTTTTATTGATCTCAGCTGCAAAATTAGTACATTAAAAATCTTTGTTTCAGAGTAAATCTTATGTAGGAGTGGCATTTTTTCCCTTCAAGAAACGTTCTCATTCAAAGAACTCTCGCTCCCAATTCAATCTCCTTTCTACAAATAAAATATGGAGCTAAAACAAAAAGGACTCTCTCATTGAACATGGCAACATGTCCTGGTATTCATTCTGAGATCAAAATCTATAAACTAACTACTTCCTGCAGAAGTGTCTAAATCCTCTTTCTCACCGAGAATAAACTGCAAAATAGGTTGCTCCAATAAGGAAACCGATGCTACCACTAGGTCCAAAATGCCTCAAAACCCCTATCTACGCCCTTGAAATGCTCAATTCGATCTCCAAATGACCACAATAGGCCCAAATTAGTTTATGCCTGCAACTTAAAACAACTGGGTGTTGCCCACCATAAAACAAAACACAACTTAGCTCAAATGGTGGAGGGAATTGGTTAAATAACCCTAAGTCATGTGTTCAATCCACGTTTTTCATTGTTCCCCAGTGGTTTGGTCGAAATATATATATTTTTTATATAAAATTTTACACCGACAGGACCGGCCCACCGATTCCAATCCCATCCACCACATATATATAACGTTTCTGGCCCATGGTCATGTCAAGTCTTATGGTATGGCGGGTGGGTTGGCCTAGTCGTGCCACACCTTGAAACAATCATTGGCCCATGGCCCAAGGTCCAGCCCGTTGGTCCACTCCACTGCTGGTGCATTCAAAATAATTATTCGCAGAGGTAACATATCATTTGGCAGATAGTTAAATAGTGTGGGGATATGGCGAAGCCGCCAGATATTATGGGATCTCGCCATATCCCTTCCCCAAAAATATGATTCCCATAAACTTTAATTAGAGATTCTCCACTATCCATATTAAGACGTATGCGGTGGCCAATCAGTGGAGTGTAGATTTGTGTGTTAGCAGCTCAAGGGTTCGACCCCCATGGAGCTCAATGAACCAAAAATTTTGACAAATGATACAACACAATATGGCCCCTCTCGGTTGGGCCATGTGATGCCCTCTCATTGGGCCACATGGAACCATGAGATTGGTCCAATCTCTACCAACCAAGAACCGACAAGTGTCACCATCTGCACGTGCCAAGTGTCCTCATGGGATTGGCCCACATGTCATTTGTACTGCCTAGTCAACTTGTTGACGTCATCGCCAACTATACATGTCATACTACTACATGTCCTTTCGTTGGTTGGTTGACCCTGTCTAGTCAACTTGCTGAACTCACTTCTATGTCATCCATCGTACTACCCATTGTACCTGACACATTAATGCCATGTCATCATACGAATTCCACCTAGAAATTTGTGACTAGCCCAACTCAATTCCAAAACTGAGTGACACGTGTTAGCCTCTCATGCTACCACGTCACCTCGTTGATGTCATCGATCATACTGCCATATTGACATGCTGACATCATCATCTACCACATCACCTGCTAACATCACTGCCTATTGTACCTATCGTATTGCCACATGTCCTCATCTTATTGGTTCATGTGTCATTGTACAGTCTAGTCACCATTCCGAAGTCACTACTCTATCATTTGTCGTACTTCCAATTGTACCTACCACATCAATGCCACATCATCGTATGGTTGCCACGTGGCAATTTGCGACTGACCCAATTCCATGCAAAAGAACCAAAACTAGATGACACATCTCATTCTCTCGTGTTTCCACATCACCTCACTGACATCACACTGACATCATTAATCATACTGCCATATCGACATGTTGACATCATCATTTGCCACGTCTCCTTCAGACTAGGCACCTATTGACATCATGATGACATCATCTTGCCATGTGTCGTCATTCATACAATGCCACGTGGACCTTTGTGGGAAGCACTTTGACCTCCTTTGCACTTAGTTCCAAAAACTTTTACTACTCATATATTTTTCATATAGACTTTGTATTGCATGTCATTTGCACCGTTGGATTCATCTTGATGGGCTCTACAACCTGGTGATGGTTTCATGGTGTTCCAAGATACTTCATTTTTAATATTTTCAAGATCAATTGCTATCCATTTGGCATTAGAATTTGCCTGGACATAACCATCCTAGTTTCAGAGCATGACTAGACATAACCATCTTAGCTTACAATATGACTAAACTCAATTGCAGCTCAACTGACAAGATCCACCTCGATCATGCCTCCCTACTAAAATACTTTTGGTCCACCAAAATTTTATTACATCAATGGACTTATTACATCAATCACTAGATACTTGAAAAAATAGACTTTATTACAAACTCAACTAGACTTACTGATGTGATTTCCATATGGCAAAGCACTTTATTATAGACTCGATGACCATCAAAAATAATGCATGAAATCTACCCAGCTCCAAGAAAGCAATATGTCTTTGGATCATGAAGACTTCCAATCTTCCTTCTCAACTTATTTTTCTTCCTCCTATAGATTTGGCAACAGTTCCTCTTGTCCTAATTATGTTGTTTTTTATTCTCGTGGTAACATTGGACAGGTAATCTCTAAATGTCCCTTCAATCTACACTATGAACAAAATTTATGTCCTGAGTCTACCTTGGTCATATTATTGCTCGATCTCTCGGAGCTTTATCTTGACTGTGTTGAGTGTTCTTCTGGAGGTACTGACTACACTAAAGTCTTGCCCAGACTTTTCTTCACTCGTAATGTCGCATCACCCTTTCATGGAATACTCCTTGTTGCATGGACCTTTCATTGTAGACTTTATGCTTCCTGCATTCATCTACACAATTGATATTACTTCCGTAGAAAGTGCATGGATACATCCTTTTAATGACCTCCATGACCACATGTTGATAAGAAGATGATTCACCTTCTGAGTCACTGCTGGGATGACATGTTTGCTTGCCTTTATGTTCTTGCAACTTCTTCAACATTTGTTCAAGATGCAATGACCAACAATGATATGCTATGTGGCCTTTCTTTCTGTAGTAGTCGTAAACTAGTTGATCAAATCCCAATGCTTCATATTGGGGTCTCTCCTGGACTGATATTGGCTTAAGTCTACCTTGGCCATGCTTTCTGAGGCCTTCACCTTAGTAATACCCCATTATTCACATCAACTTAATACCAATTCTTTTGTTATGTTTTTCGAATGCTCCAAATTCATGATCACTTGAAGCGTCTTCTTTTTCCATTCTTGAACCAGTCTTATGGGAGGTGAGTATATAAGAGAGAACCTCAAATGGTGAGGAAAAAGTGCCCATTACTTCTTCCACTGATTGATCCTCTTTTGGAGTAGCAAATGAATAAGAACCTTCTTCATTTGATTGTTGATGAAATGGGTGAACTTCTTTATCTTTAACATTAGTTGGACTGCTTTCCGAGTGACTTCTCCTATTACGACTTTCCTGCATGGCTTGGATCCTTGATTGCAATATTCTTTTATCTTCTTGCAATGTCTGCACCATTTGTCACAATTCAACATTCTCCTGCCAATAATGCTGGTTAAACACTTCCATTTCTTGCAATCTAGCTTGATTCATGATTTTTGCCATTGAAAAATCAACTTGCAATACTTTAGCAACAAAAGATCTGATACCAAGTGATCTGAGAAATGGATCGATTATTCGCTAGGTGCTTTCTAGATATAAAATTTGAGTCTTAAGTCTCAAATGAACTTAAAGATGGATCAAAAACATTTGAAACTCAAAATGACAAAAATTAAAAGAAACAACCACGTGATAACGGAGTTCACCGCACATCTTGTAGGTTACATCTCTCGGCCCTGCTCTAATGGCTAGGTCATTTTATTGATCTTGGGTGCAAAATGTGTACATTAAAATTCTTTGTCTCATAGAGTAAATCTTATGCTGGAGTGGCATTGTTTCCCTCCAAGAAACACTCTCCTTCAAAGAAATCTCACTCCCAATTTAATCTATTTTTTACAAAGAACATATGGCTCCAAAACAAAAAGGACTCTCTCAATGAACATGGCAACAAGTCCCGGTACTCATTCTGAGATCAAAAGCTATAAACCAAATGCTTCCTGCAGAAGTGTCGAAATCCTCTATCGCTAAGAATAAACTGCAAAATAGGTTACTCAAATAAGGAAATTGATGGGTCTGGAATGCCTCAAAACCCCTGTCTAGGCTCTTGAAACACTCAATTTGTTCTCCAAATGACCAAAATATGCCCAAATTAGTTTATGCATGCAACTTAAAACAACTTGGTGCTGCCCATCATACAATAAAACACATCGTAGCTCAACTAGTGGAGGGCACTAGTTAAATAACCCCAGGTCAGGGGTTCGATCCACATTTGTTGTTGTTCCCTCGAGGTTTGGTCGAAATATATATTTTCTAAATAAAATTTAACATCGTCGAGTCTGGCCCACCGGTTCCAATCCCATCCACCACATATATATAATGTTTGTGGCCTGAGGCCGTGTCAATTCTTATGGTATGGTGGGTCAGTCAGCTCACCCGTAGCACACCCTACCACAATCCAATAATCATTGACCTTAACCGTTGGCATGTGGCCTACCTAACCCATTGGTACACTCCATCAATGAAGCATTCAACGTAACTATTGGCGGAGGTAAGAGATTGTTGGTGGATAGTTAAATAGTGTGGGGATATGGGCTCCCACTATATCCCTTCCCCCCAGATACGATGCCCATAAACTTTAAATATATATTCTCTACTATCCATATCAAGACTTATGCGGTGGCCCATTAGTGGAGTGTAGATTTATGTACCGACAGGTCAGGGGTTCAACCCCCATAGAGCTCAACGAACCAAAAATTTTGACAAATGATACGGCTCCATATGGCCTTTCTCGGTTGGGCCATGTGACACCCTCTCAATGGGCCATGTGGCACCACGAGATTGGTCTAGTGTATACCAACCAAGAACTAACAAGTGTCACCATCTGCACGTGCCAAGTGTCCTCATGACATTGGCCCACCTGCCATCCGTACTACCCAAACAACTTGCTAACATCACTGCCAACTATACCTGTCGTACTGCCACGTTTCCTTCGTTGGTTGGTCAACCCTGTCTAGTCAACTTTTTGATGTCACTAATCTCTCATCCATCGTACTGCTAACTATACCTACCACATCAATGCCATGTCCATCGTACAGATGCCACATGGCAATTTGTGATTGGCCCAAGTCGATTCCAAAAGACCAAAACTAAGTCACACGTGTCAGTCTCTCGTGCTTCCATGTCATATCACTGAAATCATCAATCTCACTACCATATAGACATGCTAACATCATCATCTGCCAGATCACCTGCTAACTGGGCACCTACTGACATCGCTACCTACTATACATGTTGTACTACCACGTTTCCTCATCTGATTTGTTCACGTGTCATCATACAATCCAGTCACTACTCTGTCATCTGTCGTACTGCCAAATGTACCTATCACGTCAATGCCACGTCACCGTATGGATGCCATGTGGCAATTTGTGACTGGCCCAACTCGATGCAAACAACGAAAACTGAGTGACTTGTGTCGGCCTCTTGTGTTGCCACTTCACCTTGTTGATGTCATCAATTATATTGCCATATCGACAAGTTGACATCAACATCTACCATGTCTCCTGCAAACTAGGCACCTGTTGATGTCATGTTGACATCATCATGCCATGTGCCGTCATCCATACAGTGCCAGGTGGACTTTTGTCAGACCCACTTTGACTTCCTTTTCACTCAGTCCCAAACACTTTGACTTCTCATTTGTTTTTCATACAGACTCCATTTTGCATTTTGTTTACGTCGTTGGATTCATCTCGATGACCTCTACAACCTAACATTGGTTTCGTCACATTCGGAGATACTTCATTTCCAGGCATTTCTAGAACAACTGCTATCCATCTGGCATTAGAATTTGCATGGACATGACCATCCTAGTCTCAGAACATGACTAGGCATAACCATCTTACAATATGAATAGACTTAATTACAGTTCAACTAACAAGATCCACTTGGATCATGCCTCCCTACAAAAAGACTTTTGGTCCACCAAAATTTTATTACTTCAATGGACTTACTACATCAATCACCAGATACCTAACAATCTAGACTTTGTTACAGACTCAACTAGACTTATTGATGTGATTTCCATCTGACAAATCACTTTATTACAGAGTTGATGACCATCAAACATATGGCATGAAATATGCCCAGTTCCAAGCAAACAATTCGTCTTTGGATGATGAAGACTTGCAATCTTCCTTCCCGGATTCTTTTACTTCCTCCTGTAGATTTGGCAGTGGTTCCTCTCATCCTAATTCTATTGTTGTCAATTCTCACGGTTAAATCGGACATGTAATCTCTAAATGTCTCTTCAGTCTACACTGTGAACAAACTTTTTGTCTTGAGTCTGCCTTGGTCATCTTCTTGCTTGATCTCCCTGAGCTCTATCTTGATTGTATTGAGTCTTCTTCTAAAGGTACTCACTTCACTAAAGTCTTGCTCAAATTTTTCTTCGCACGCAATGTTGCATCACCCTTTTGTGAAATACTCCTTGTTGCATGGGGCTTTTTACTATAGACTTTTTTGCTTCCAGCATTCAGCTACACAATGGATATTACTTCCACAAAAATTACATGGATACGTCCTTTTAACGACCTCCATGATGAAATGTTGATAAGAAGATGATTCACCTTTCGAGTCACTATTAGGATGACTTGTTTTCTTTCCTTTATGATCTTGTAGCTTCTTCGACATTTGTTCAGCATGCAATGAACAACAACGATTTTCCATGTGACCTTTCTTTCCACAATAGTCGCACACTGGTTGATCAAATCCAAATCCTTCATATTGGGGTCTCTCCTGGACTGATATTGGTTTAAGTCTACGTTGGACATGCTTGTCGAGGCCTTGACCTTGTTGATACCTCATTTTTCTCATCAACTTAATACCAATTCCACTGGTATGTTTTTCAAATGCTCCAAACTCATGATCACTTGAAGCGTCTTCTTTTTCCATTCCTAAATCAATCTTCTGGGAGGTCGGTACATAAGTGAAATCCTTAGATGGTGAAGAAAAATTGCCAATTACTTCTTCCACTAATTGATCCTCTTTTGGATTAGCATATGAATTAGAACCATATTCATCCAATTGTTGATGAAATGGGTGAACTTCTTTATCTTTAACAGTAGTTGGACTTATGTCCAAGGGACTTCTCCTATTCTGACTTTCTTGCATGGCTTGGATCCTTGATTACAATATTTGTTTATCTTCTTGCAATGACTGACCCATTCATTGCAATTTAGCATTCTCCTATCAATATTGTTGGATAAACTCTTCCAGATCCTACAACTGAACTTCCTTCATGCTTTTTACCATTGCAAAATCAACCTATAATACTTTAGTAACGCAGGCTATGATACCAAGCGATCTAAAAAATGGATCGATTAGTCATTAGGTACTTTGCAAATATAAAATTTGGGTCTTCAAATGTGTATAATTAAGTTTCAAATGAACTTAAAGATGAAACAAAAAAAATTGAAACTCAAAATGACAAAGATGAAAAGAAAAAACCATATGATAATGGAGTTCACCGCACAACTCATGGGTACATCTCCGGGCCCTACTCCATTGACTAGGTCGTTTTATTGATCTTGGATGCAAAATGAGTACATTAAAATTATTTGTCTCATAGAGTAATTCTTATGTTGGAGTGTCACTATTTCCATTCAAGAAACGTTCTCCTTTAGAGAACTCTCACTTGCAATTTAATCTCCTTTTCACAAAGAAAATATGGCACCAAAACAAAAAGGACTCTCTCACTGAACATGGCAACATGTCCTTGTACTCATTCCAACATCAAAAGTTATAAACCAATTGCTTCTTGTAGAAGTGTCGAAATACTCTTTCTCATTGAGAATAAATTGCAAAATAGGAAACTCCAATAAGGAAACTAATGCTGCCATTGTGTCCGGAATGCCTCAAAACCCCTGTCTTGACCCTTGAAATGCTCAATTTGGTCACCAAATGAGTTTAATAGGCCCAAATTTGTTTTTGCCTGCAACTTAAAACAACTTGCCATTGCTCACCATACAACAAATGACATCGTAACTCAAATGGTGGAAGTGTTGGTTAAATAAACCCAAGTTAGGGGTTCGATCCATGTTTGGTGTTGTTCCCCGGCATTTTGGTCGAAATATTTTTTTTAAATAAAATTTAACGTCGGTAGGTCGGACCCACCAGTTCCAATCCCATCCACTGCATATATATAAAATTTGTGCCCGAGGTTGTGTCAAGTTTTATGGTATGGCGGTTTGGTCGGCCCAGTCGTGCCACACCCTACCACATTCCAATAATCATTGGTTCATGGCCCAAGACATGCAACAAGTCCCGTAACCATTGGCCCGTGGCTCAAGACTCGTAAAAAATCTCGTAACCGTTGGCCTGTGGCCCAAGGCCCGTAACCATTGGCCCGTGGCCCAAGGCCCGTAACCGTTGGCCTGTGCCCCAAGGCCTAGCCCGTTGGTCCACTCCACCACTTATGCATTCAACATACTTGTTGGCGGATAGTTAATAGTGGGGGGATATGGCAAAGCTGCCAAATATTGTAGGCTCCCACCATATCCCTTCCCCCCAAATACGATGCCCATAAAATTTAAATAGAGATTCTCTGTTATCCATATCAAGACTTATGCAGTGGCCCATTGGTGGAGTGTATATTTAAGTGCCAGCAGGTCAAGGGTTCGACCTCCATTGAGCTCAATGAACCAAAAATTTTGCCAATTGATACAGCACCATATGGCCTTTCTCAACTGGGCCACGTGATGCCCTATCACTAGGCCATGTGGCACCATGAGATTGCTCCAATCTCTACCAACCAAGAATTGGCAAGTGTCTCCATTTGCACGTGCCAAGTGTCCTCACGGGATTGGCCCACATGCCATTCGTACTACCCAATCAACTTGCTGACATCACTGCCAACTATATTGTCATACTGCCACATGTCTTTAGATGGTTGGTCAAACCTGTCTAGTCAGCTTGCTGGCATCACTACTCTATCATCCACCGTACTAACAACTATAAACGCCATGTCATCGTACAGATGCCACATTGCAATATGTGACTAGCCCAACTTGATTCCAAAAGACCAAAACTGAGTGACATGTTTCAGCCTCTCGTGTTGCCACATCACCTCACTGATGTCATCAATCGTACTGCCATATCGACATGATGAAAGCATCATCTACCGCATCACCTACCAACTAGGAACTTGTTGATGTCACTACCTACTGTACTTTTCATACTGCCACGTGTCTTCATCCGATTAGTTCACATGTCATCATATAGCCCAGTCACCATGTTGACATCACTACTCTGTCATCCACCGTACTGCCAACTATACCTGCCACGTCAACACCACATCATCGTACTAATGAGACGTGATAATTTGTGACTTGCCCAACTCAATGCAAAAGAACCAAAACTGAGTGACACGTGTCAGCCTCTCGTGTCGCCACGTCACCTCATTGACATCATGATAATTTCATCAATCACACTGCCATATCGACATGATGATGTCATCATCTGCCATGTCTCCTACCAACTGGGCACCTACTGATGTCATCATGCCGCGTGTCGTCATCCATACACTGCCATGTGGACCTTTGTGGGACCCACTTTGACCTCCATTGCACTCAGTCCCAAAAACTCACTTTGACCTCCTTTGCACTCGGTCCCAAAAACTTTGATTGCTCATATCTTTTGCATACATACTTTGTTTTCTGTGCCATTTACATTGTTAGATTCATCTGGACAAGCTCTACAACGTGATGTTGCTTTTGTGACATTCCAAGATACTTCATTTTTAGGATCAACTGCTATCCATCTAGCGTTAGAATTTGCGTGGACATGACCATCTTGGTCTATGAACATGACTAGACATAACCATCTTGGTTTACAATGTAACTAGACTCAACTGCAGTTCAACTGACAAGATCCACCTGGATCATTTCTCTTGATTCATTTTTGGAGGTACCAAAACTTCTTTGGCCTTGGCTCTAGTTAAGATTCTGGCAAAAGAGGACCTGGGGATTCAAATAAGCAAGGGGGGGTTTAGTTGGATAATGGTATGGCTAATATTTAATAGATCAGAGGATGGAGGATTAGATAACAAAGGAAGGGAAGTGATAATGTGTTGATACATATCACGATTGAAGAGAGGGCAGGATCACATCAAATTGGTCTATGAGGAGTTTCCCCTCTTCGTGCTCTATGGGGATAGCATGGAGATCATCTTGATCTACACCTGCTGCTGGATTGGCTAAGGATTCAAAAGAGTTGTTGCAGGTGGGTTGTGAGGTCCCGCTTTGAATCAAGGGGCTATGATTGGGAGGAAGGGGAATAGATGATGAGGGTTCAGCATTAGGATGCTCAACATGCTTATAGGTTTTGTTGGAATTGCTAGAGTTTTTGTGTTCTACAGTTTTCCATTGTGCTTCTTGGGCATCTTGTGGTTCCTCTATCGATCACTTTGGACATTTGTTTTCAAAGTGTTTATATTCATGAGATACCTTGCATTTGAATGGAAATTATTCGTATTCAAGTTGTTGGATGTGCACCTAGTTGTTTACCTTGATCTTCACTACCTCCAACTACCCTTTTCCTATATCAACTTCTACACAATCCGTGTGCATGCATGTAGATTTTCCTTTGGTTCACTTATGTTTATATATTTTTCAATTGCATTGTCGATAGCTCTTACCGAATCATTTCCCCAATAATGAAGAGGGAGGTGGGGGAGGTGAACCCAAACCGAAACTACGTTTGGTATGTGAAGTTATAGATTGAAATTTAGTGTCCATCAATTTAAGTATAGACCCCTTAAGTCCATGAAGTATGCTCCATTCCTAAAGATTATATCTCAATCTTCCTTAGACTCAAAGTAGAAGGTGAAATAACCTCTACCATAGAAGCAAACTGAGATTTGGACTTGATTTTTAGAAGCCCAAGTATGCACGATCCCTTTCTTAACTTTTTTTGGTGAGGTCCAAAGAACTGTGAACTATACAACCAGTCCTTGCTTAGTAAGGGAGAGGATTGCTTTGTGAGATATTGTGGGAGGTAAATCTGTTTCCGAGATTGAATCTAATTTCTTGATGAATTTGGAAACTAAAGGTGGCTCCCAAGGTGTTCCAGGCAAGTTGATGAGGTTCATGAAGGTGCACATAGATGGATCGGGTGGTTATGAAGGAAGAGGGGATCGACCCCCTTCCCCCCCCCAAAGCAGCCTCCAGAGGGGTATCAAATTGATCTAGATCAAGGAATCGAGAGCAGATTAGCACTTGTACAGGAAGCTCCAGAGTGCAAGTGAGCCTTCGTTGCCATAATTTTTTCCCAAAAGGATTTTTAATAATACTATAATATATGTTTTAGTATTTTTTGCTGGCAGAGCATTGTTATTCATGTTGTTGTCAAAGATATATAAAACGACATTCCCTTTCTGGTTCACTATGGATATTAAAATCCTCAACAGTCACTATAAAAGTCCAAAGACTTGATCTTATTGTCTGTGATCAAGGCTTCTCAATGAAAATAAATACTAATAAGCACAATGAAATTAACTTATCATTTAATTAGGGTTGGATTCGTCTGCTCGATGGACTTAAATGTGTAAAGATCTGAGATTCAAGAAGAATCTGAAATGAAATTTAACTTGTCATTCTCCTTTTTGCGCATAATCCAATAGAAGGGATAGAACCTTCAGTGAGGTCCCAAAACATAGTAATCGTAATGTTTCCATGCCAAGTAGTTTAAATGCAAAAAGGCAAGTTAATGCTCATCGAGTATTGACGACACAAACAAAAGACTGCGGAATCTCAGATTTTACAAGGCAGTTACAACGAGCTCTTCTAAATGGGGTGAATGTCACAAATCCTTGCCTTTCCATCCATTTCGTGAGTGTTCCAAAAAAAACATATGAAAGGCACCAATATTTTGATACATTTAACGTTCGATACCATAGGACCATTTGACAATAATGGTTGGACTTGGCGTTACATGCATTATTTGGACAAGAAATTAGTATACATGTAGGTAAATATGGAAGAGACGAGAAGCAGCAGAGTGGAAGATTAATTAGTGGATGACAAAGGAGTTACAAAGGTAGAAGGAAACCAAATTTGGAACGTGCGGACCTATGCTTTGATACCATGACAGACTAGGTATTGGTAACTCCATGAATTGATGAATTTATTATTATGAAGTGTCATTAATATAGACATTGGAGAGGGAGACCCTTGGAATTCATATTCCAATGTCTTTTCATCTTCTCATTTTCATATTTACAATATTTTCCCAATCCCTAAGGATTAGGTATCAACACATATTATTTTATTTAGTTTACAAATTAGAATTTTCCTCTAAAACTTCCTAAGATTTAGTTTAGATATGTTATAAATTGTAGCAAGAAAGGCTAAATTTGACTTGTGCCTTAGTCAAATTTAATAATTCGATTTTCCACATTAGTAGGATGACTTGGATTGCAGTTAACTTGTGTGGCATGGATTTTGTTTACTAGTTTACTCAATAAATTCGAGTTATAGGCTAGAAGTAGAGTTGTGCATGTAGTGATTACTAAAATTTAGCACTCCAGTTCAATTATTTTTAGTTTGACTCAATTAACTGAGCTCAAGTACCTAGTTGAGTCAGTTGAAGGTTAGTTGAGTAGTAGAATTGTTGTTAACTCAATGATCTCTCAGTTAAACTAGTCAGACAACTAAAAATAGCCCAGACATGCATGGAATTTGATTTCCCTCGTTGGTGTGGAGGAAAAGACACATTGTAATTATCAATTGTATACTAGATGAGTGTACAATCTTGGCAGTTAAGCAGGTTAATCATTCCTTGGGAATTGCACAATAAAATAGGAGGAAATTCCTATCTTTTAGGAGCTAATTTCCTCGAGGACTACATAAGATGAGCAAGTTGAGACCATGAATTGGCTAAGTGTTGGCCAGAGAAGAACAGTCAGAAGGAGAGTAGGTTTACATTGCAGGGCATGTTTCAAGATCTACGAAAGACATTGTAATAGTTTCTCATTCTCATCTAATTAATGAAAAGCAATGGAGGGGTTTTTCCCAGTTGGGTTCCTTTGTAAATAAGTGTGTTCTTGTGGTGTTTTATGGTTGCAAGTCATTGCATTTGCTTCTAAATTGTGATTTCCATTTCGCAGAATAGTAGAGGAAATTTGTAATATATTGATTTCAATTCGATATCATCAATAGTAGCAAGTTTCTATTAATTTCTACATGGTATCAAAGCAAAAATCACAGTAGAAACCAGTTTATAGAGCTTCTCCTTCAGAGATTTCAATTTGCAGATTCAGTGAAACACTTTTCTTCCATGTGGGAAAATGTCTTTCAATGGATAGGGATTGGAGCATGCCCTTGAGCGAACCTCAAATTTCATAGCCTGAAAAGACAAGATGGAAGCAGTGCTCAAGGATAATGGTGCGATGGAGTACACTAAAACTGACATTCCAAATCCAACAGTATTAGATGCACAACAATTAGCCCAATGGAAGAAGGATACCATAAAGGCCAAGAGGATCATCCTAGAGGGTGTGAGAAACCACATAGTCTCAAATTTACATCACAAGGAGACTACCTTTCCTATGTGGAAGACCCTGATTGAGCTATTTGAAAATGGTAGTGATGCCAGGAAATTGGCATTGAGGGACAAACTCAGAAACATTCGCATGAAAAAAGGAGAAACCATTCCAAGTTACCTCTCTAGGTTCACTCAATGTTAATATTGGAGAAAATATTCCCTCTTCAGAACTAGTGAGCCTAGCTCTCCTATGCCTTCAAAAATCCAAGCACAACTACCAAGACTTTGTAAATAGAAGGAACAATTTACTAGACTAGGAGACATTGTGGTTTGATCTGGTGTAGGAATAATCCATAGGAACAATAGAGATGGAGTAACATCCAAATCTGAGGAGGAAGAGAATTTTTCCTTGGTTCGGAAGGGAAACAAGACCCAAAACAAGCCAAGACTAGCCAAAACAATGGAAAGAAGGACTTAAGCAAGATAAAATGTTCTCACTGCCATGAATTCAGACACCATGCAACAAAGTCTTTGCACAAGAAGTCTAACAAGAAGCCTTCAGGAGGAGAAGGAGCAGGAGCTGAAGCACTTGCCTCACAGTTCAAAATATACTTCACTCTCATTGCATGCATGGCTAGCACTCTAATGGGGATTGTGTGGTATCTATATTTAGGTGCCTCGTTCCATATGATAGGATGAAAAGAATTCTTCAGTGGCCTAGAGGAGAAGGATCTCTAGATGCACCTAGAACGAGGGGATGATGGGAGGTACAATACCAAAGGAATTGGTATTGTAACCTTTAAGAGGGAGTCAGGCTCCCATCTTCATCTAAAAGATGTCATGTATGTACTTGGGTTGAGGAAGAACCTGATCTCTGTAGCTGTATTGGAGGATCATGGCTATGATGTTCTTTTGAATAAGGGGAAATCCTTTTTGAGACATGTAGCTATCAAGCAAGTGAAACAGATTGGAGTTCAAGTGAAGAATATTGACAAACTTGAGGTGGAAGCTTGTGTTTCATTGTGTAGCAAGGCAAGAGAAGTGAAAAGTAGAGATGTTAAACAAATATGGCACAGATGAATGGGACACTTACACCATGGGGCTTTGAAGATCATGCACCAGATTACCATCGGTCTCCTGAAATGCACCCTTGACCAACATGATGTCTACAAGGGATGCACATTGGGTAAATATGTCAAATCCACCTTCCAGGACCGAGATAGCAGAGCTGGAACAATCTTGGAGCGAGTCCACTATGATGTATGTGGACCATTTTCTACATCCTCTAGAGAAAAACATAGGTATTATGTGATTTTTATTGATGAATTTTCTAGAAAATGTTGGATCCTCTTCATGCTGAAGAAGAATGAAATTTTCTCAAAATTTGTTGAATTCAAAGCATTGGCTAGCAGATTACCACCAGTCTCCCAAAATGCACCCTTGACCAACATGATGTCTGCAAGGGATGCACATTGGGGAAACATGTCAAATCCACCTTCTAGGGCCAAGATAGTAGAGCTAGAACAATCTTGGAGCAAGTCCACTTTGATGTATGTGGACCCGTTTCTATAGCCTCTACAAAAAAACATGGGTATTATGTGATTTTTGTTGATGACTTTGCTAGAAAATTTTGAATCTACTTCATGTTTTAGAACAATGAAGTTTTCTAAAAATAATAAATTCAAAGCATTAGATAAAAAGGAGACTGGTCAAAAATTAAAAACCCTGAGAATTGATAATGGAAGAGAATATGTTTCTAGCACCTTCAGGGAATTTTGGTCTAGAGAGGGTATTAGAAGAGAACTGATAGCACCCCATACCCACATCAAAATGGGGTGGCTGAAAGGAAGAATAGAAGCATAGTGGGAGAATCAAGAGCCATGTTGCATGATCAGGGTTGTCATTACATCTTTGTGCAGAAGCATGCAACATTGTAGTTTATTTGCAAAACAGGAGTCCCCATAGAATAATTGGCATGATCACGCCTGAAGAAGATTTCTCAGGAAGGAAGCCAAATGTATCTCATTTCGGAATTTTTGGAGCTAATGTGTATTTTCATGTATACAAGGATAGCAGGAAGAAACTTGAGCCTACAGCTAAGATGGGAGCCTTTGAAGGATACATAGAGACACAACATAATTACTGGGTGTATTTTCCCTCACTCAGGGTGACAGTAATGAGGAGATATGTCAATATTGATGAGAATAAGGTTATGAGATGCTCTCTAGAGTGAGAGTTTAGTATCCCACTAGATGAGGAGCTTGAGCTTCTAGCTCCAAAGGAGGAGGCTCACGCAGAGCTTCAGGATGTTATGGAGTAGCCACATGCAGAGGAGCCAATAGGAGGCCGAGTGGAGGCACCCACTGAACCAGAACCTTCCAGAGAGGGAATAAATAGAACTAGAGAGGCTGACATATTGGTACAGGATGCACGGGTGCATGTGGGAGCTCCTACATCTCAGTGCAGGCAAAGGAGGTCACCAGACAGGTACACTAGGTATATGGCTCTCATGACAGAACTCATTGATACAAATCCTTCTTCATTCAAGGAAGAAGTTTCTCAACTAGTGTGAGTTGATTCCATGGTGGAGGAGCATGACTCCATCATGAATAGAAGTGTATGGGAGGTGGCAACGAGTGTTGAGCCCTAGAACTACCTCTCTTCTACATACTTTCCTAGACCTTTTTCCCAAATTAGTGCCTCATAACCTATCAAAGATCGTTACATATTGATTCTAGGAGTGCATTTAAGTGGTTTTTCTAACTATATCCTTGTGTGTGCTATTTGATTTAGATTTTTTTTATCAGCTATGGAATGTAGCCACTTTCCACAGTTGACTCGCAATTCCGCAACTATTTTTATTGTTCTATAGGTTATAGGTGTCCGCAGGTGAAACGAGGCACGTGGGTAGCTCAGAAATGATCTACACATGGACAAGGTCCTATCTGTTCAGTCGAATTCGTGAAGAAAGGCCTTGGTCAAAGGACAGTCAAACAAGGAGTCTTACGTCAATAGGTCTCTGTTTCAGCACGTGAAAAGTCCGAGACCGTTCCTAGATTCGTGGATCCCTCTTGATAGCTGCAGGATGTCTCCATAACACAAATCCAACATCCACCTTTTGTAGATTGAATGATCATGGCAACCAACAGGCTAAAATTACGGGTTTTGTCCTGTTTACGTGTCCTCTGCTGAAGATTTCTCACAGAAAAACAGTTATCTATTTTCCTCTATAAATAAAGCATTTGCAAATGCAAGTAGTTAGTCTTGATGTTAGTTTTTATGTTGTTGGTATAACGATGGTCTTGCTGTTGTAAAGAGAAGACATATCCTCTGTTTTGCAATATAAAAACTATGTTTCTTATGACTATTTAAAGTGTGATTTTGAGTTGACAGCGTATTAACCAAAGGCCATGCAGAGGACCCCTACTGGCTGAGGTTTTGCTTTTCATTTCTGTAAAGTTTTTCATGCATCTTTTCTCTTATTTCCACTGTATATTTTGCATAATTTGTTTATGGTGTTAATCTTTTATTCATGTACATGATTTTGCAGCATTGCATACTTTTTACTAACACTGATCAGTGTGTTTCAGGATAGGTTATGCTCGAGCTTTTTCATATAATTTTTGCATCAAATAGTGACATGAGATTTGTTTCTCTGCTGAACTTTTTAAGCTTTTCAATTTCAGTTATGCTTTGATTTCAGTGATATTTGTTTGCTGCTAGTTTAGATATCAAGTTCTTCATGTTATTTGACATTATCTCCGGTGCCATGGCTTAACCTGAGAAGTTAATTGGCAAGCTATCAGATTATAAGTGAAGTAATTTGATTTTTGCTTTCATTAATTTGCAAGTAGGTAGTTTAGATATCAAGTTCTTCATGTTATTTGACATTATCTCTGATGCCATGGCTTAACCCGAGAAGTTAATTGGCGAGCTATCAGATTATAAGTGAAGTAATTTGATTTTGCTTTCATTAATCTGCAAATAGGTAATTTAGATATCAATTCTTCATGTTATTTGACATTATCTCTGGTGCCATGGCTTAACCCGAGAAGTTAATTGGCCAGCTATCGGATTATAAGTGAAGTAAATTGATCTTGCTTTCATTAGTCTGCAATTTTTGGGGTTTTTTTAGTGCAATAGTTTAGATTTTATTTCTATAATTAGATGTGTAGCAGAGACGATGACTTCATGATCAGTATTTCATATTTTGTTTGATTTAAGTAGCTGCATATTTACATTTATGTTCAAGTACTAATTTTATCAATAGCATGTTTTGAGATCTTTTGAAGTGCTAAGTCCTGGAAATTATCATAAGAGACATAAACCTTGTCTTAAATCTACATCCATACTTGCCCTCTAAAAGTATTCTTAAAACCTAGGAAAAGGCTTTCCATTTCCATTAGGAGACCAACAAGGACAAAACCCCAAAAACAAAATAAAATTGAAAACAATAAAAGCAAGAAAGAGGTTGTTTTGCACATACAGTGCGCCGCACTTCATTAGTTTACGACTCCCGGATTGATAATTAATGTAGCAATTTAGGACATACTAAATTGACTAAAAAATGTTGGTGCCATTGCCGGGGAAGTATAGCTAGGTAGCCTATCTCTTACATTCAAAAAAGTTAAAAGGGGAAAATTTGATAACTTCTTGAAGTATGCTCTGCTCTTGCACCTAGTGTGATCTGGAGGATCAGAAAAGAGAATTATTAGTTTAATAATTTCTTGAGTTTCTTGAGTATGCTCTCTTCTTGCACCTATTGTGATCTGGAAGATCAGAAAAAGGATTATTAGCCCAACTAAAAAAAATCATTAAAAATAAAAAATAAAAAAAATGACATGCATAAAGCAAGAGATTCTAGGGGAAGGTTTATAGCTAGGGCCAAAAGTTCGATTTTTACAACTCCAGCTACTTCAAGGCATAGACAAGATACACATCCATCCCAGATTGATACTCCCAACCTTAGAATTCCTGGAATTCAAGGGGTAGCAACTGAATTAGAAGATTCTCCCACACTATATACTAAATCTGATCTAGGAGAAGAATTCTTCACTTATATAGGGGAACATATTGCAATTGAAGAAGTAGAATCACCTAGAGAAGAAGGAAAGGGAGAGACTCTCTCTCATCAGCCATTAATAAAAGAACCAAAAGACCCTGAGGAAACTATCATGGCAGAAGAAGTACTAGATGGAGAATATTCTCTATTTGGAGGAGGGGGTAGAGGTGGAGGTACAGGAAATAATGGAGGTGGTGGTGGAGGAAACAATGGAGGTAACAATGGAGGAGGTAGAGGTAATAATGGGGGAAATAGGGAAGGAGATAACTCAGTTGGATTCCCTATAGTTGATGAGGAAACCCATACAACAATGAAAAACATTTCACCATTTGTCCTCCCAAACTTTTATGGGTTGCGAAGTGAGGATCCTGAAACATTTCTATTTGAGTTTGAAGTCTTGTGCCAAACCTATGACTATATGGAAGACTCTCAAAAACTCAAACTGTTTACTTCAACATTGAAAGGAGCTGCTTTGAAATGGTTCATGGGATTAGTCACTTAATCTATTAGGACTTGGAATGATATGAAGCAAACATTTTTGGATAGATATCTGAATTATTGTATGCCCACTAATCATAAGGATGAGGTATTCAAAATGATGCAAAAAGAAGATGAGAACTTGGAGGATTTACTTGAAAGATTTCAATACAACTTAAAGAGAGCGAAAATGAACAATTTAGACGAGGAAACCTTGAAAGCCCTTCTATTGAAAGCCATTAGAGATGAATGGATAGATATTTTAAACATGATGGGGAAGGGAGACATTTCTCAACTTCCACTACATGACATAGCAGAACTATGTGTCCATCTCTCAAGGGGAAAATCTAAAACCGGAAAAGGGCCTAGAGATCCTTCTCTTATTAGAGCAAACAAATCTGCAACTGGATCAGTAAGTACGGCAGAGATTGGCAATATACTTGATGAGTTCAAAATTGACATTCTAGAGAACCTTAATGAACAACTAGACACCCTTAAAATTAAAAACAAGCAAAAAACAAAAGTTGATGCCTTAGCCATCTTTTGCCCAAAATGTAGAAAGAAACATGCTCTAAGGGGATGCCCCTTAGATGCAAAAGTTATAGAAACATGTACAATTTGCTCAGAAAGTCATGAGACCAAGGATTGTCCTTCAATTCCTGGGCTCAAAGCTGTCTTTCAGGAAGATCCAAATTCAGTAGAATCCCTTTGTTTTGTTTCAAGAAGACCTTGGCAAGGGCAACAAAATCAAGGATTTAACAATCCTATGAATTTTCAGCTCCCACCAAATTGGAATTCTTGGCAACAACCTTGGCCCCAACCTCAAAATCCGTATCAATCATGGGCACAATGGGTACAAAATCCTTATGGGAGATTTGCTCAAGTTTATCAATATCCTCCATCTTTTCAAAATCAATAACAAAATCCACAACTTCCAAATCAAAATCCACAACTTTCATTGCCATTTCCACAACAACAACCTTCTCAACAAAATCAAAATTCTCAACTTTTTCTTCCATTTCAACAAAAGCCAAATCAACTACTAGCCTAGCCATTACCAAATCCCAACAACAAAAATCCTCAGAATGCTTACATGGTAGAAGGACAACAATTTCCTACCTATATGATTGTTCCTCTTAATGATGTTCAACTTAGATCTGGTAGAGTTTTAGAAAAACCTTCTATAGATGTTCAAGAGCAAGATGACTTTGAGGAGGATTCTCTTAAAGTCAATAAAGGTTCTAAGGAAGCATCTCTTCAAAACCCAATCATTCAAAAAGAAAAAGAAAAAGAGTCAACCCCCACAACTCCTATAGTTGAGCAACCAGCATCTTCATCCACACCTCCTTTCCCTGAAAGATTACAAATTGACAAAGGGGTCGAAAAACAAATCTTGTTGCCTGACTATGATTTTCTAGATGAATTAAAGAATTTATGTATCAAGATTCCCTTGCTACAAGCCATTAGAGAGATTCCTATTCTATCAAAAACAATAAAGGAGTTGAGTTTCAAAAGACCAGGTAGGAAACCAAGAGATACAAAAAGAATCCACCTAGTAGGAAAAATTGCAGATATCATGATGGGAAAAATTACCATGCAGAAATATGTGGATCCAGGTAGTCCAATTGTCAAGACACGCATAAATGGGATAGAAATTCCAAATACATTGATTGGCTTAGGGGCTGCTATAAACATTATGAGTAGATAGACTATGGAACAGCTTAAACTTCCTAATCTTCTTTTTACACCCACCTTACTGCAACTTGTAGATAGATCAGTAATCAAACCAGATGGTGTATTATAAGATATTTCAGTCTCCTTATATTCTTGGGAATATCCAGTAGATTTTATGATTTTGACTCCCAAGAGTAATCTAGGAGGGCATCCACTCATCTTAGGAAGACCTTGGCTAGCCACAGTTGATGCTTTCATTAGTTGTAGATCTGGGGATATGTACATTTCTAATGGTAGTTCCACAAAGAAATTCTATTTGTATCATCCAGCAAAAGCAATTACAGAAGTAGGAGACAATGAATGGGTCAATGATGAAGATATTGTACAACATGTCTTTACTATCTTTGAAGTTAGTGAAGATAGTAAAATTTTGAACACATTAGAAAATTTTGAAACATCTTTAGAATATGACCACACACAATTTCAGTTAGATTCTGATATTGAATATTTGTCATCAAGGCAAATGTCTCTTTACTCTATGGAAGAGTTTGGTAGTTTTGCAGTTGAAATTTTTCCACGTAAAACATTAAATATCAACAAAAATTTGGAAAAGTTACAATAGGAAGAGCTAACCAGAATCTTGCAAAAACATTATGCTACATTTGCATGGGAGTATATTGATATGAAAGGTATAGACCCTAAGACTTGCATCCATCATATCTATATTGAGGAAAATAGTAGATCAATCAGACAACCTCAGAGAAGGATGAATCCAAATCTTAGGGAGATTGTGAAAGAAGAGCTCCAAAAACTACTCAATGTAAACTTCATTTACCCAATTTCAGATAGCCGATGAGTTTCTCCCTTGGTTATAGTACCCAAAAAGAATGGTAAATGGAGGGTGTGCATTGATTACGGGGAATTGAATAAAGAAACTTTGAAGGATCACTTTCCTTTGCCCTTTATCGATCAAGTATTAGATACATTAGCAGGCAAAAAGTACTTTTCATTTCTGGATGGTTTTAGTGGTTATAATCAAATTCAGGTAGCACCTAAGGATCAGGATAAGACAACATTTACTTGTCCATGGGAAACTTTTACTTATCGAGTGCTTCCTTTTGGATTATGTAATGCACTCGTAACATTCCAAAGAGCAGTACTAGGAATTTTTTCTAATCTAATCCATGAATGTGTAGAGGTATATATGGATGATTTTACAGTTTATGGTAACTCATTTGAAGAGGCATTAGAAAATTTGGAAAAAGTCCTTATAAGATGTAAAGAAACAAACCTTTCATTAAGCCATGAAAAATGCTTTATGATGTTTACTGAAGGTATTGTTTTAGGACATCATATTTCAGGGGATGGGATTAAAGTTGATAGATCAAAAGTTGAAGTCATCTCCAAGTTACCTATTCCAAATTGTCAAAAAGATGTTAGAAGTTTTCTGGGATTTACTGGATATTATAGAAGATTTATAGAAAACTTCACCAAAATAGCATCTCCACTCTTTAAACTACTTACAAAATATTGTGAATTCAAATGGAGTCCTAATTGCCAATCAGCATTTGAAACTTTGAAAACAAGAATATCTGAAGCGCCTATCTTAAGAGGACCAAATTGGAAACTTCCTTTCCATATTTCTATAGATGCTTCAGATACAGCTCTAGGGGCTATGTTGGGACAAAAAGACTTAGTTCCTTATGCCATTTACTATACCAGTAAAAATTTAACTCCGACTGAGTTGAATTATACTATGACAGAAAAGGAGTTATTAGTTGTTGTTCATGCAATCAATAAGTTCAGACATTATATAACAGGCTATGAAACTTTTATTCATACTGATCATTCTGCAATTAGATATCTAATGAACAAACCAGTTACTAATGGCAGAGTTACAAGAAGGCTCCTACTTTGACAAGAATTCAATATTACTGTGTTAGATAGACTAGGGAAACAAAACACAGTAGATGATTTCTTGTCTAGGATTTAGAATACCAAAGAAGATTCTCCTGTAGAGGCCAAGTTTCCTGATGAATATTTATTTGCAGTAACTACTAAGACTCCTTGGTATGCAGATATGGCTAACTATTTGGTTACAGGGAAACTACCTCCACATTTATTTCCTGGTGAAAGAAGAAAGATTATTCAAGAGAGTTCAAAATATTCATGGATTTCTAACGAATTGTTTAAAACAGGGCCAGACCTTATGATCAGAAGATGTGTCAAGGAAGATGAAATGCCTTATATTCTCAAAGCATGTCATGATGAACCGTGCGGTGGACACTTTGTTGACAAAAGGACAGCTTATAAAATCCTTTCTTTAGGATATTATTGGCCATCCCTCTTCAAAGATGCAAAACAATATGTCAAAAGGTGTGACAGCTGCCAAAGAGTAGGGAAACCTACCCCCTCAAATGAGATGCCATTACAACCACAGGTACTCATCAAACCCTTTGAAAAATGGGCTTTAGACTTTATTGGACCTATTAATCCACCATCTAAACAAAAAAAGTATATCTTGGTATGTACTAATTATGTCACTACATGGGTAGAACCCAAAGCATTATTTTCTGCTACTGAGAATTCAGTTGTTAGCTTTCTTTATGAGGATATTTTTACTCGCTTTTGTGTTCCAAGAGAAATTGTGACAGATCAAGGAGGTCAATTCACATCCAAACTGGTGGAGAAGTTGATTGAAGAGTACAAAGTCAAGCACAGAAAACCTACTCCTTACCATCCACAAGCAAATGGTCAAGTAGAGTCAACAAACAAAGTAACTGAAGGCATCATTACCAAGACTGTTCATCTACACATAAGAGATTGGGCAGAAAGGCTTCCTGAAGCCTTATGAGCCTACAGAACCACATGGAGGAACACAAAAGGACATTCTCCCTATGAACTTGTTTATGGGAAAGAAGTTTTGCTCCCCATTGAGTTCCAAGTTAAGACCTTCAAGATGGCAGTTCAATTGGGAATGGATCTATCAGAAGCTCAAAAGCAGAGAATGGAGCAATTGAATGAACTGGATGAGATCAGACAAGAAGCAATCTTAAGAACTGATCTTGTTCAATATCAAAGAGCTAAGTGGCATGAAAAATATATCAAGGAGAAAAAGTTTCAAGAAGGGGATTGGGCATTGCTATTTGATTCCAAGTTCAAAGATTTCAAAGGTAAATTTCAAACTCATTGGCTTGGGCCATATGAGATTGAAAATGTTTTTAGCAATGGAGCGGTAAGAATCAAAACCATGGATGAGTATCAAACTCCTCCCAGTATGAATGGTCACAGATTGAAGATCTATCATAAGCCACTCTCAAAGGAGGAATTTGTCAAAATATTTCAAGATAATTCTGCAATAAGGCTGGTGAAGAAGAATCCTTCTTCTCCACCAGCCTAGTCTTTGTTCTTTTCATTGTTTCTTAAAAAAAAAAAAAGTATAAGCTTGAAAACCAATCACTGATTGGCAGTCTTATACAGAAAATACAAAGCGAAATTTAGAAACTTCTAATGCCCTATATTTTCCAAAAAAAATCTCTCTCATTTCATTCACAGTTTTTCCATTTCATGTCATTTCACTTCACTTCATTTCATTCCATTTCGCCATCACATTCCACCAATAAAATTCCTTTCATGTTCAGTTTTTCATATATCATTCATTTCCATCCATCTCCATTCACTTCGCCAAGTCATATATTATTCACTATGTCAATTTCCGCAGCCGAATTCTGATTCCGCAGTTGAATAGTGATTCCACAACTGATTGATGATTCCGCAGCTAATACTCTGTTACTCCGCAGTGACAATCAAATGTTAGCCAAGTAATGTTGAAAACCAGCTATAGGTATGGAAGAGGGAAATATTTTGAAGATGTTAGCACCTAAAGCACCAACAAGAAGCAGCCAATCAAAAGTTAGCGAACGGAAGTGGTAAGATTCTAAGGTATGAGCAAAATCAATTTCAAATAGCATTTTAAAACATATGATCTGTATAGTTGTAAAACCACCGGCTCCATCATGTGTAATGATTCGAATTCATAGCTTCTTTAACTCCTCCATGACCTTTGCATAACTCCACCATGAACTACGGCCTCATGATCCTCTTCTGAATCTAACTCGTACTTAATTGTACGTCTGCATTACACCTGTTGAACTGGTTAATCATGAAGACGTAAGCCAATTGACCACGGATCTCCTCTAATGCACCACTCGCAGTCATTTTATGAATTTGCTAAAGTCCACTCCACAGCCTTTTATATCAAAATTCTGCCATACTCACTCTGTTTCCATACTCTCACATTGAGTTTACGATTTCCAGTTCAGGGTTGTTTATACAAACCTCTGCTCCGTGAACTCATTTTCATTGCATGCTCTGTATTCTTTCCGTTTTGTAACTACTGGTTTTCTCCGCAATCCTCCTCCATCTTCCACTGGTTCAACCGTTCCGCCTCCATCAAACCATCACTTACAGTCCATCACTTACAGAGGTATTTTCAAAGCAAGAGGAAGGAATGGGCCTTCTGGTAAGAACAGAGCCGAACGGGCCTAAATTCATGGAGGGTTATCCATAGTTAAAGAGAACATTAAGGAAAGCAAGGTGGCTGCAGTTTATCCAGAAATTCAGGGGTCATAATAAAGAAGTCACGAAGACATTTGCAAGGTCCTTCAATAGCATGGAAGTTGAGGTTGGGGATATCAAATTTTCGATAACAGAGGCATCCATTGTAGCAGCAATGGAGCTCTCACAGGAAGGAGAACAATGGTTCAAAAACAAAGACTTCGATGAGTGGGCCTGGAGGATCATTTTGTGTAACCCAGGTATAGATATAACCGTTTTTAAACGTGGAATTCCTGTTTCAACCCTAAAGGAAAAATGGACTAGTTTGTTGTTGATAATTCAGAAGTTCATTACATGTGAAGGAAGGTTTGGGTCCATGTACATGTACCATATATGGTTATTAATGATTTTTTTAGAGAATCAAACCATCAATCTGCCTTATTTCTTGTTGAGTAGCTTGAAAAAGATGTCCACCATTGTACAAAAGAATCTGGATGATGTAGAGCCTCATCTTTATCATCACGACCTTGTTAAAATTCTAATTGAAAAACAATTGAAGGAAAGAAAGGACACATGGGAACAATTCCTAATTAGAAATTTCTTTCAGGACCCAGCTGAAACACTTGAAGGTAGCTCAACAAGAAAAAGTAGGAGAAGAAAAACAAGTGTAAACATTCAAGATACTCCTACTAGCATAACTAAAGGAACCAGTAAGGAAGAAATGTTGTCTGAAACTTTGACTGAGGTTAGAAAACAAGTGAAACAGAAGGGGAAAAGAAATGTTGAAGATGTTTATCAAACCCCATAACCTTCCTCAGAAGAGGAACAAATACTTTCTAAAAGACTAATTCATCTTAAAGAACAATCAGTTAAGACAAAAGAAAAAGGAAAGGAAAAATAGAGTGTAGAAAAGGGAGATACCAGCTCACAAAATTTAAGAAGGAGCTCAAGACTTAAAGGCAAATTGAAGAAAGTGCAAATCAAAGGGGTTCACTTCATAGACTTAGGAGGGGAAACACCAGAACAGTCACCAGCAATCACTCCTCGTGACCATAGTCCACAGCATTCTCCATTTCCTCAACTAGATTTTGAAATCAGTCCAAGAAAGGCTACACCAGAAATAGATCCAACTCAGCAACAGATGTATGATTTTATTGAATCATTGGAAAAGACTGCAACAGAACAGGGCACTTCATCTAATCAGCTTGATACAACTCAGGAAGTTTTGATCCAATCATTAAAACAGGAAGTTTTTGAACTAGAAGTCCTGAATAGACACATCAAAAGGGAAAATGAAACATTGAAAGAACAGAGCAATTTGGATAAAATTATCCATGACAACACCATGTTGCATATTGGATTGTGGCACAAGAAAAATAGGAAATTGAAGAAAAATAATAGGAGCAGAGCCCTCAGCAACCTCAAATACAGGTGCCTAATGATGAAGCCCAGGATGATAGTGACAACAAGGAAGAAGAAAAGAATGCTAGATGTATTAGCAGAACTCTCAGAGCAGATGAATTGAAGGAAGGATAGTCACAGTTTTGGTTGCATGAGGACATGCAACATCTTCACAGTGGGGGTATGTTGAGCCCTAGAACTACCTCTCTTCTACATACTTTCCTAGACCATTTTCCCACATTAGTGCCTCATAATCTATCAAAGATCGTTACATATTGATTCTAGGAGTGCATTTAAGTGTTTTTTCTAACTATATCCTTGTGTGTGCTATTTGATTTAGATTTTGTTCATCAAATACGGAATGTAGCCACTTTCCGCAGCTAACTCGCAATTCCGCAGCTATTTTTATTGTTCTATAGGTTACAGGTGTCGATAGGTGAAACGAGGCACATGGGCAGCTCAAAAATGATCTACGCATGGACAAGGTCCTATCTGTTCATTCGAATTCGTGAAGAAAGGCCTTGGTCAAAGGATGGTCAAACAAGGAGTCCTACGTTAAATAGGTCTCTGTTTCAGCACGTGAAAAGTCCGAGACCATTCCTAGTTTCGTGGATCCCTCTTGACAGCTGCAGGCCGTCTCCATGATGCAAATCCAACATCCACCTTTTGTAGATTGAATGATCATGGCAACCAAGAGGCTAAACTTATGGGTTTTGTCCTGTTTACATGTCCTCTGCTAAAGATTTCTGACAAAAAAATAGTTATCTATTTTCCTCTATAAATAAAGTGTTTGCAAACGCAAGTAGTTAGTCTTGATGTTAGTTTTTATGCTGTTGGTATAGCGCTGGTCTTGTTGTTGTAACGAGAAGACATATCCTCTGTTTTGCAATATAAAAACTTTGTTTCTTATGACTATTTAAAGCATAATTTTGAGTTGACAACGTATTAACCAAAGGCTGTGCAGAGGGCCCCTGCTGGCTGAGGTTTTGCTTTTCATTTTTGTAAAGTTTTTCATGCATCTTTTCTCTTATTTCCACTGTATATTTTTCATAATTTTTTTATGGTGTTAATCTTTTATTCCTGTACATGAATTTGCAACATTGCATACTTTTTACTAACACTGATCAGTGCGTTTTAGGATAGGTTATGCTCGAGCTTTTTCATATAATTTTTGCATCAAATAGTGACATGAGATTTGCTTCTCTGCTGAAGTTTTTAAGCTTTTCAATTTCAATTATGCTTTGATTTCAGTGATATTTGTTTACTGCTAGTTTAGATATCAAGTTCTTCATGTTATTTGACGTTATCTCCAGTGCCATGGCTTAACCCAATAAGTTAATTAGCGAGCTATTGGATTATAAGTGAAGTAATTTGATTTTGCTTTCATTAATTTGCAAGTAGGTAGTTTAGATATCAAGTTCTTCATGTTATTTGACGTTATCCCCGGTGCCATGGCTTAACCCGAGAAGTTAATTGGCGAGCTATTGGATTATAAGTGAAGTAATTTGATTTTGCTTTCATTAATCTGCAAATAGGTAATTTAGATATCAATTCTTCATGTTATTTGACATTAACTCTGGTGCCATGGCTTAACCCGAGAAGTTAATTGGCGAGCTATCAAATTATAAGTGAAGTAAATTGACCTTACTTTCATTAGTCTGCAATTTTTGGTTTTTTTTTAGTGCAATAGTTTAGATTTTATTTCTGTAATTAGATGTGCAACAGAGACAGTGACTTCATGATCAGTATTTCATCTTTTGTTTGATTTAAGTAGCTGCATATTTAAATTCTTGTTTAAGTAATAATTTTATCAATAGCATGTTTTGAGATCTTTTGAAGTGCTAAGTCCTGGAAATTATCATAAGAGACATAAACCTTGTCTTAAATCTACATCCATACTTGCCCTCTAAAAGTATTCTTAAAACCTAGGAAAAGGCTTTCCATTTGCATTGGGAGACCAACAAGGACAAAACCCCAAAAACAAAATAAAATTGAAAACAATAAAAGTAAGAAAGAGGTTGTCTTGCACATACAGTGCGCCACACTTCATCAGTTTACGACTCCCAGATTAATAATTAATTTAGCAATTTAGGACATACTAAATTGACTAAGCAATGAGACCACAGAACAAGTTGGTGGTTGGTTTCAGATGGATCTACAAAGTGAAGCATGTAGCTAATGGGAGCATCGAGAAGTACAAGGCCAAATTTGTGGCCAAATGCTTCTCTCAGGTAGAGGGAGTGGACTATGAGGAAACATTTGCCCCAGTTGCAATATATTCCTCCATCATAACCATTCTAATAGTAGTTGCGCATATGGGGTGGAAGATTTACTAGATGGATGTGAAGATCATCTTTCTCAATGGTGTTGTTCATGAAGAAATTTACATCGAGCGGTCAAAGGGATTTGAGACATATGACAAGGAGACACAAGTGTGTAGACTCAAGAGAGCCTTGTATGGTCTCAAACAGGGACCCTGAGCATGGTACACTCGGATCGACACATATCGCAGTGGATTGGGCTTCACCGAAAGTAAAGCATACTCTAACCTCTATCACATTGTGGTAGATGACAAGTTGCTTATCTTGGTATGTATGTTGATGACTTGATACTTACAGGGGATGAGCAGTTGATCTGCTCTTGCAAGTAGGACCTTGCAAGAGAATTTTAGATGAACTACATGGGCTTGATTCATTACTTCCTTGGGTTAGAAGTATGGCAGGGTGATGGTGATTTGTTTGTGATTCAGGGGAAGTATGCCTCTGAAATACTTTAGAGATTTCACACAGAGAGTTGCAAGCTTATGGACACACCTCTAACTACATACAAGAGGAAGTAGAGTGCTTCTTCAGGAGAAGCAATAGATTCTACTATTTAAAAACAACTTGTGGGATCCTTGATGTATCTGGTGAAAACAAAGCCCGACATACATTATGTGGTTAATCAGTTGAGTCAAGCCATGGTGAAGCCTACCAAGCTAGATTGGAAGGAAGAAAAGCATGTGTTGAGGTACCTCAGAGGCACTATTGAGTATGGGTTATGGTACATGAGGACAAAGGGAGTGAAACTCCAAGGATTCACTGATATAGATTAGGTAGGAATGCCATCAGACATGAAAAGTACTTCAGGTGTTATCTTCAGTGTTGGGTCTACATCTATATATTGGTATAGTAGGAAATAAAGGTATGTGGCACTCAACTCAATAGAGGTTGAATACATGGCTGCAAGACAAACGACATGTGAGGCCATATGGATGAGGAAAATATTTGTGGGTCTTTTCAGTCAAGAGATGGATCTGACAATTTATATCATAGTTGTATCACTCTCTGAGAATCTAGTATTTCATGACAGGTCCAAGCACATTGATATTAGGTCACTTGTGATATTGTGTGCAGCGGAGAATTATGATGCTACAGTACATTCCAACTAAGGAGTGGGACGTAAATATTTTAACTAGTGTTGATAATATCAACGATATATCAGCGATATTTGAAAATATCGCAATATTTTTGGCAAAACGATATATCGCCACGTAAATATTGCGATATTTTTTTTTAAATATCGGCTAAATATCATTATTGTGTTATATGTTTAAAATCTGGAAATATATGTGTGTGTGTGTGTGTGTGTGTGTGTGTGTGTGTGTGTGTGTGTGTGTGTGTGTGTGTGTGTGTGTGTGTGATTTTTTATGTTTTCCGATATTTTGCTGATATTTTTGTCGATATTTTCAATAAGATGTTTTTAGGACCCTCACCAATATTGTTTCGATACTGATATTTTCAACAATGATCTTGAAAAAGGAATTGTCAGGAGGTAAATTCGAATTCCATGGGTGCAAGAAAGGGGTGGTGCACAATCCCTTTCTTGCTAAGACGGAGTGTTAGAAATTGTAGCAAGAAAGGCTAAATTTCACTTCAGTGTTAGTCAAATTTAGTAATTCAATTTTTCACATCAATAGGATGACTTGGATTGGAGTTAGCTTGTGTGATGTAGCTTTTGTCTACTAGTTTACTCAGTAAATTTGAGTTATAGGCTAGATGTAGAGTTGTGCATGTAGTGATTGCTAAAATTTAGCAATGTAGTTCAGTTATTTGTTAGTTTGACTCAGTTAACTGAGCTCAAGTACCTAGTTGATTCAGTTGAAGGTTAGTTGAGTAGTAAAATTATTGTTAACTCAGTGATCTCTCAGTTAAACTAGTCAATCGGCTAAAAATATTTGAGACATGCATGGAATTCAAATTGCCTAGATGGAGTGCAGGAAAAGGCACATTGTAATTATCAATTGTATACTAGTTGAGTGTACAAGCTTGGCAGTTAAGCACGTGAATCATTCCTTGGGAATTGTGCAAGCAAATAGGAGAAAGCTAAGGCCTTGAATTGGCTAAGTCTTGGCTAGAGTAGGATAGTCAACAGGAGAATAGGTTTACAATGCGAGGTGTGCTTCAGGATCGAAGCAAGACATTGTAATAGTTTCTCATTCTCATCTGATTAATGAAAAATAGCATAGGGATTTTTCCCAGTTGGGTTCCCTTGTAAATCATTGTGTTCTTGTGGTGTTTTAACAGTTGCATGTCATTGCATGTGTTTCTAAATTGTCGTTTCCATTCCGCGGAATAGTAGAGGAAATTTGTAATATTTTGATTTCGGTTTGATTTCATCAATAGTAACAAAATTCTATTAATTTCTACAATATATGTGCAACAGTTTCTCTTGCTTTCTATTTTTATAATACCTTTTCTTCCTTTAATAAGGGAATATATTATAATATATACATATATATATATATATATATATATATATATAATTATAATTATCTTATAAGTTTTAAAATTAATTAGAAGCATCCCTAATGGATTTCTATGAATGTTACATTCATTTTCATACCAAGTATTGGTTGCTCTATCATTCTTTTTACATGTGACACCTCAATAGAGAACTTGTTAATGGAAGTAGAAAGGGTTGTATTAAAATTATCATAGAGGTCTTTAATTATCCTTACAATTTAGGAGGTTTAACTCCCTATTTAAATCATTTAAGAAGAAATCAACTTTTTCAAAAATCAAGTATCTTTGATTATCCATTTTCTGTCGTGGGGATTTTGTGCATAACAAAGTTTAGAGTTAGGCTTAAAGTTCTATGATCAAAGCTCACAGTCATTTAACATGTCAAAAATTACTATTTTTTTGGAAAAATGGATACCAAATATCACAAAATATATGACATTATTGTCGAACCCGTGAATAAAAGTCTTATGGTTGGAGTTTGGCAACTTCATTACACCATTGCAAGTTACTAGGTCTTGAGAACTACAAAGCTTGATTAGCTCAATACCGAACAAATTATAAATTAGGTCTTCAAAGTTTCTTTTGCATATGCTTGCTAAAGCAAGGTCCTTATCCAACTATAAAGGACTAGGGTTGGAATAATTACGTATAAGAATAGCTTGGTCAGTTGCAATTCTAGCAATAAATTCTCCTAGCAAGAGGATATTACCTTCATTCCGCAAAATCTAAATATCTTGTTTTAGAGTATTATAGGGATATTATTTTTATCAATATCGTCTTTCTTATACAATGTATAATTAATAGGTGAAAATAACAAATTAATGTATAAATTTATTAGCATTAATGTCTCTATCCAAATGTATTGATTGAGAGGGTATATCTTATGAAATTGAGTGTGAGGAGAAACATTATATGCAATCGGATTTATTGTACCATGTTGACCACAAGATGAATCCTTCTATGTGAGGGACTTTAGACTCATCATGTTCTCAAGTTTCAAGTAGAAAAATAATATCAATTTCACTTAGGATCCAACTTAACATATGACATTTATCCCATGGAAAGCCACAGCGATTCCAAAAAGGAATCTAGAATGTCCCAAATTCCTTTTTATTCTTATCATTTTGGTCTCTATCCCTAATAATAGCTTTTCTATTTCTAATTATAGCCTATTTTCCTTCCTTTTAGGTTTCATTTACCTTAGTCTATTGAAATGAGGCCTTCGTTTATAAATATTTCTGGCACTTTTAAGCTTGGAGACTTACTTAGTATGTCATATATAAGATCATTACAACTTACTCTAACACAAATCAACCTATATTTATGTTCGATTATTTTTTACTAACCTCTTTTCTTCTTTGAGATAATTTATTTCAATTTTGATTTTTTTTTTTAATTCTTCTTTTACTATTGCTAATGTGTCCTCGTTTTTTCTATCTTTTATATCAACGATTATGAGACTCAAGGCTCTTTTGTTATGCTCTAATCCAACTCAAATAGCTTATTAATTTCCTCTTTGATGGGTTTGATATCTAATTTATTTTCCATACTACTTAGTGCCAAATTGTTATTTAGTTTTTCGACTAACTCTTTGATATTGTCTCTCAGGTTGCATTTTTCTTCAACCTCTCCTTCTTGGGTTGATTATTTCTCTTTTTACGTTTCTTTTAATCTAGCCTCATTTTTTTGTAGCTAAGTCTTGAACTTGATTATTCTATTCTCAATCTTGTCTTCTAAAAATTTAAATTTGTTATCAAGCATTGCCTATAACTCTTTTTTATGTTTTGTTTTTTTTTTTAATGATTATATCTAATCATAGAGACTATTCTAGAATGACATTGTTGGGCCTCCCCTTGGCAGGTTGAGGTTTTGGCATATGTAGTGAAACACTGAAAATTAAAAGTAGAGAAAATAAATAAGAAAAGGAGCTTATGCACATGATTTATGAACAATAGAGTATAACCCTAACCTTATTCATAATTGAAGATATGAAAACAATATAACCACTATTTGCCCTAGTGCATTATTTTATCAAAATGTGGAGAGTTGACCAAAAATAAAGAATCTTCGCAAGCCATGTTCCCATTAATTAACTCATGAGGCCAATTTCATTGGATCAACATACACCTATTATGACATGTATAGAGCTCTTCATGTAATATGACCCAAACAACATCAAGAGATAAACTTAATTTTTGCAACTAGCACATGTCTTGGGATTTTGTTTCTTTAATTAAGGAAGGATCTAAAATATCTTAGTCCTAATTAAGACCCAAGTTTACTCACAATCAATCTTGATTTGACTAATGTTGAAACAATTTAAAATCAACATGAGATGGAACATTACAATGACCTTGAGATGGCTATGGAAGGCATTTGTTAATCTTAGTTGAGTATTATTCAACTTTAGTGCATATGTTATTAAATTGCGGTGTATATTTTCATGTATTCTTGAGCTAGGTATAGATTGAGTGGTTTTGAGGAAAGTTGTTAGTCTACTCTTCCAACTTCAAATCTCACTTTATAATATATTTTCTCTCAATGAGCCAATTGTTGATGAGCTATATATGATCTCTTCATGAGTTGTTACATTGGCATTATGGTTTGGAGAAAATAGGGTTTACTTTGGATATCATCCTTGGAAAGAGGGAAATTGTATGGAAGGTTTCCCCATGATATATCACTTCACCTAGCTTCAACTTGTCCTTCTTCCTGCATATGTAGTGTTTTACCTCCCCCCCACTCACACACATAAGTGTTATATGAGAACTTAATCCTTGTCAAATAATTGAAAAAATACATAATGAATCAGTCAAAAATAATATGACCAAGAACACAAGTAACGAGTGTTCTTTGTCAAACGATAACTAAAATAAGAAAAACAGTTTCCATTCATAAAATTTACAAAGGGAGATTGAATTGTCTGTCCCAAAAGTAAAATGAGGTTGAAATATTTTGAAGAGCAAGTTCATACGAGTGGTTATCAATTACAAATTGGGTATTAAAAGCATCATAGCAGTTGAATATATTTATACTAACCCATATATATTATATATCGGTATTGTATAAGTAGTGAGAGATAAAATAAATATATATCATCTACTTATTATTATTATTTAACAAAAACTAATTTTTTAATTATAATATAAAAGTTGTGACCGAAGTCAACAACTATAAGTACGACGTAAGAGACAACCAATGTCCTACCCCTGAGGGGATATTAAACAGAATATTGTTCTTCCTACTAGACCATAAAATTCCCATTTTGACCAAACATGTGCCTATAGAATGCCTTCATAATACTCATGTCCATCAACTATTAATTGCCTTGATTTTTTATATGTGCAAAAATTGGCTTGTGTATACTTATTTATTGTTGGTACATAAGACATGGTACCATTGCAAAGATTCAAACCATCCTTTAAGGGTTCTAATTCAAAAGACATCTTGAACCAACTTAATGTCCTTTAGGGTTGTACCAAGAATCATATGCCTATTAATAATTTTGGAATCCCCAAATACTAATAATTATCATATGCCCAATTGGTGTGGCAATGCCAGACCTTGGAGTAGGTCATATGCTTGTTCCTAATTGTTTGTCAAATGACCAAGGCTCCATGCAAAACCATGTTCTAGGATTCATCCAAGCAAGAAATAAACCCATTTCCACCTATCACCCCCATTATTATTATGGTCAAATAGATTCGTATAATTAATCTTGGACTCTATTTGATGTGGGTTCAGTTTCTCGACATCGTAGCTCAGGGGTTGGCTTGCTCTCAACATTGTCTCCTATAAGGTTGGTCTCATTTAGTATAAGTTCACCCTAATTTGTTTCAGTTTCTGTCTCTAGCTTATGTAGGTTTGAGTATTGTTATGTTTTCCTTTGGTATATTTATTATCCACTAAGCTTAGTTCCTTAGTGCTTACACGCTTTTATGGGGGACCCCCCTTTCAATTTCATTGGTTTATCTGCTTTGGGGTTATATTTGCAAGCTTGGTGGACCCTTTGTTCTCCTATTCCAACTAAGTTTCAAGGGTTTGGAGATTTGTGTGAGCATTATGGGAATGGTCTTGGTGAGTTTTGGTCTACTTTATCCTTCTCTTAGCTCCTTGGAGCTCAGTTTGGTCTTGATCTTCTATATTATTTTCCTGCATGACCAAGCGATGTCATCCTTTAGGAAGAAGGGGTGGTGGGGTGTAGAAATTCTCACTGTAGATCACCTGATAATGCAATATACTAAAGCAAAATACTTGATCTACTTCTACAAACAAACTTGCGGAAGCTTAATCGATTTTGAGCAAGGTCAAATAGAACACATATAACAGATGAAGAAGAAATCTTACACATGAAACACAGAAGAATACTCTGGGGAAAGCCTCAGCTAAAAACCCTGCTATCTGTATTATCATAAAAGTGGAAATATCTCAAGATTACACAAAGCTTTAGCTCACAAGCTATCCAAATCTTAGTACAATCCCTCACTTCTCCTCATGGACAGAATAGACAACACCTGTGCCTTCCTTCAATCCTCTAAGCCTCCTATTTCCTTGCGCAGTTTCTCTTGGGTCCTCCAGCTGCAACCTGTGTGATAATCACCTCACACACAACACTGACCTTTGAAATAACTACACAATCCTGAAGGAGATAATTCCTTGTGCATGGATGAGTTTCCTATATAGGAAAATTCCTCCAACTGATAGTACAATGTCCCTATCTTTAATCTAAACTGGGTCTCTATCTGAACCGACATGCATGAGTTATTTAGGAGAGAATCTTCAGTTATCTGGAGTACACTAGTTTCATGCATGCGTTAAATTATTGAACTCACACTTAGTTCCAAAACTAATCTAACTGGACTTAACTCAGTTAACTGAGCTAACTAATTACAACTCAAATACAACTCATCCTTATCTCCTTAATTAAGGGATAACTTCCTCATCAAAGGGATAATTGTTGCATGTCTTCACAAAGACTTCATGTTTGAGTTTCTCCAACTAATTAACTCAAGATGAATTAATTAATTATTTTTCAAACAACTACTGAGACTAAATTCGAATTTTAATTCTCAATTTTGATTCAAGGACAAATCAAAATTGGAATATATCCCGAAATTCTATTTATAACAATGCTATTTTTAGCATTTCTATTTTTTGTTATTTCCAACGGAGTTGGAGTATATCCTAAAATGTTATTTATAGCAATGTTATTTTTTGCATTTCTTGTTGTTATTTCAACACTCCCTCTCAACAAGAAAGGCATTCAACCAGAGCCCAATCCTGAACCTTTGGAATGTTTTGCATGCAACACTTCTTTCAAGTGTTGTTGCTCCAACAATTCCAGAAACAAAAAAAATATCCAACCTAAATCAGAATGATGCCTCTGTCATCAAAGTCTCTGACTGTTATTGCCTCCGTTGACTAAAAACTCGGCACCTCTATGCCCTTCAGTATCTAACTGCTCTAGCCTCTGTCACTTTGATCTCTGGCTGCATCAATCACAATGATTCCTACTGCTGCATCCGTCTTGCTGCTGGTCCTATCTCCCAGCATGCATCTGCACTGCATCCCCTCTCATCATGTTGCATCGTGTTGCCCACTACTGCACTGCAACTCAGTTACTGAGAAGTAAGTAATTGATCTCCCAATTAACCTCCCTATTGGGCTGGAAACACCCTCTGGTGTTGAAGCTCCCTCTGTTGCTCCATCTGCATCTGTCTCTACCCACTCAACCAATCCTGCTACTCCTCGTCGGGGTTCTCGTAGTAAGGTATAATCAAAGAGGTTGGGTACCTCAAGGATCCTAACCCTATTTCAACATTCATGGGACTATCACTTCACATCGCCCCACCTCACACTTGAAGGTATGGCTGCATGTGATCCCTCTGCCCACTTGGCTCGAAATTTCCCCTTACTGGAGGTCTCTGCATGAGTGGATGCCTCCGCTCGGTCTCCTCTCGGCTTCTCCTGTTGTGGCTGCTTCACCAATTTTGGCTCCTCCACAATTGTCTGAGACTTCTTCTGGCGTTGCATGTTAAGAAGTAATGTACTCTCCCTCTCAACCACCAAGTCTCCAACAGTTGCCTTGCTCCTCAAGGCTTTGCATACATCTTGAACCTCAAGAGCATACAGGTTCTTGACTCGTGAATCGATCTGCTTCACCCGTCTCATGGTGATGTGTCTAAGGAAAACCTTTCCCTTACTGAAGACAACATTGTAGCCTTTGTCCTCCAACATCATGATCGATACCAAGTTCTTCTTCACTCCTGGCGCATACTTCACATTTGTCAAGGTGATAGAAGCTCCAAGCTCCCTCTGAAAAGCAACAGTGCCCACTCTTGAAACACTATACCTTCCATTATCACCCATCTCTATGAGTATCTTGAGGTCTTTCTCCTCCAAGGTACTGAATAAAATTTTATCATCGTCATGTGGAATGAGGCTCCACTGTCAAGAAACCAACCACAACCCATCATCGATGAAACCATGCATGCGATGAAGGTAAAATCCAATTCGAACTGAGAGGCCAATGCCTCACCTTCATATCCTTCCGAGGATCCCTTCTTGGATTTCTTCAATGGACAATTAGTTGCATAATGGCCCACCTCATGACAATTAAAGCACCTCACTATAGATTTGTCAATCTTCTTCCCACCATGGGAAGAACTCGATTTGGAATGAGAATCCTTCTCCTTACCTTTCCTTGCCTTACTGGCTAAGGCGAAATTTTCTTCATCCATCTCTAGTTCTCCTCCTGATCTCCTCCTGCATCGGATCCAACCATAGTCATTCCCAATTTGGCAGTTTCTCTCTTCCATTCACTAAGTCCTGGTAGCTATGCCAGCTCTTAAGAAGACTGAGGAGAGCAAGACTCACCATTGCTCCAATATTATGTAGACATTTTTCTACAAAACCTCACTCCGATACCATGTAGAAATTCTCATTGTAGATCACCTGATAATGCAATATACTAAAGCAAAATACTTGATATGCTTCTACAAACAAACTTGCGGAAGCTTAATCGATTTTGAGCAAGATCAAATAGAACACATATAACATATGAAGAAGAAATCATACACATGAAACACAGAAGAATAGCTGGGGAAAGCCTCAGCTAAAAACCCCGCTATCTGTATTATCATACAAGTGGAAATATCTCAAGATTACATGAAGCTTTAGCTCACAAGCTATCCAACTCTCAGTACAATCCCTCACTGCTACTCATGGATAGAATAGACAACACCTGTGCCTTCCTTCATTCCTCCAAGTCTCCTATTTCCTTGTGCAGTTTCTCTTGGGTCCTCCAGCTGCAACCTGTGCGATAATCACCTCACACACAACACTGACCTCTGAAATAACTGCGCAATCTTGAAGGAGATATTTCCTTGTGCATGGATGAGTTTCCTATATAGGAAAATTCCTCCAACTGATAGTACAATGTCCCTATCTTTAATCTCAACTGGGTCTATGTCTGAACTGACATGCATGAGTTATTTAGGAGAGAATCTTCAGTTATCTGGAGTACACTAGTTTCATGCATGCATGCATTAAATGACTGAACTCACAATTAGTTCCACAAACTATTTGGAATTAATCTAACTAGACTTAACTCAATTAACTGTGCTAACTAATTACAATTCATGCTTATCTCCTTAATTAAGGGATAACTTCCTCAATCAAATGGATAATTGTTGCATGTCTACACAAAGACTTCATGTTTGATTTTCTCCAACTAATTAACTCAAGATGAATTAATTAATTATTTTTCAAACAGCTAGTGAGACTAAATTTGAAATTTAATTCTCAATTTTGATTCAAGGACAAATCAAAATTGGAATATATCCCGAAATGCTATTTATAGCAATGTTATTTTTAGCATTTCTATTTTTTTTTATTTCCAACAGAGTTGGAGTATATCCTGAAATGCTATTTATAGCAATGCTATTTTTATCATTTCTTGTTGTTATTTTCAATGTGGGGGAGCCCAAGCTACTCTGCCTCCTAGGGCCCAAGCAACAACTTAGAGCTCTGCAACTTGGTATACCTATATAATCCTTCTTGATTTTAGAAGGGAAATTCATCAAGTAGAGGAGGAGGCTCGCATAGAGAAGCATTTCATATGGAATCAAGAAATTGAGGGAGATGTCGGCAATTGGATTTCAGTTTGGAAATACAAGATCTCGACAGACTTAAAACATGCAAACAATTGACATTTATCGGCAATAAAAATTAATTATGAAAAAAGTTTTAATTGAGTGCTTGAGGACCCAACAAGAAATTTTGTTAAAAACTTCAGAAGTTGGATGACAAGGTAACTATACTAGCAAAAAAGGTGGTAAACCTGGAGTTCATGAACTCTTTAGAGGATACTAAGCCATTGACCACCATTCAAGTAAATTCTCCAACTACATAACATGGTTCTTTTTTCAATTTATGATATTCATGATACATGTAATGAGACTGCAAGATAGCTAGGTTTATGCTTTTATGCTTGGTCATAGATATTATGATTGTGCCAAGAGGTGCTCTCTAGCCTAGTATGGTAGAGATGTTGTAATGCAATGTAATGTAATGTAATAATTTTGGCTCGGTAACTAAAAAAAACCTATGTTAAAATATGAATAACTTAAAACTAAAATAATAAAAATAAAATTTCTACATTTTATTATTATTTTTATTAATTTTTGTTGGGTTAAGGTAAACTTGACTTGGTCAAGTTACTAATGGTTTTTGAACTCCAAGTTTATGAGAACCCATGGTATTGACCCATGGTATTCATGTGGAATATAGCCTATTTAAAGGGGAAAGTTAAACCAAACTAGATCGATTGTAACTTCAGATCTACCAAGTGTCAAAAGGGATCAAAGATCTTTAGATGCAAGCCTATTTTAGAGGGAAAAGAGATTTGATCCCCTTGGGCGCTTGGTAGATCCAAATTTAAGATTCCAAAGTTAATATGGATCTAGGCTTGTATGTATGCTTAAAGAATATTCTTTTGTGTTACTATTCTAATTTCCCCTATGGCAAACTAGTAGCAAAGCAATGCCTATGATGTGTATTTATAAGTTTTATTAAAAAAAAAAAAAAAAAAATGTTTGATCTCTAATAATAATTTCGTCGATAGGCACTCTACTACCCAATATGGGGTAGATGTTAAGCATAAGTGTTTAACATTTAACTAATTTAATCTAATGTCAATCTCCATTGGGCATAGGGGTAGATGTGTAGGCATAAATGTTTAACATTTAGCATTTATATGTCTTCTCGATTAAAAATTAATAAAAGGTTAAAATTAATATAGAACCGAGGGAAAAATTCCATAAATAATTATAATTTACATTGGTCATACTAAATTAATAATGGTTGATAGACAAATCAACCTATGGTCTTTCCTTGGCAGTAACTAATAAATTGAGATGTGAAGTGGATAAGTAAATTGCTTTCTCAAGCATAAGAACTTGCATAAATTTCAGTGAGTAGTAACTACTTGTAAGTCTACACACTTACAATTTTACTCCTACATAAGTGTTGAAGAAAACATAAATAATAGTGGGAAGTAACTCCTATAAGTATATTTTTTACATCTTATTTCTATCCATTTTTTAGGCAATGACTTGCTTAAATTATGGTGGGAAGCAATTGATGGTAGATATGTTATTTACTTGAGTATAATTTATTTTCAAGTACTTTATTTTGGGATGGTTTTGCTGCAAAGCTTAAGAATAAAAAATCACTACACAAATATCTAATAATGATTCCATAACCATATTTAAATTTAAATAATAAATACATAAAAACATAATATTCTAATAAACTTGCAATATAAAATGTTTCTTAACCATGGATATTCACCGCTACTTTACCATGGATATTATTAACTTGTAACTAAGTTTTGTTACAATGCCATGGCTTACCAATACTACATGTCAGAAAAACCATAACTTATTTAGAATAAAAAAATAAAAATGTAAATATTTTAGACATTGCGTATGTATTTTGATATGGAAATGAAGAAAAAATATATAAGAGAAAGAGGGAGAGCGGGGGGTGTGGGGTGGTGGTGGTTGGGCGGGGTGACAAGGGGAGAATGGAAGAGGAGAAGAGAGAGGAGGAGAGAAAGGAAGAGAGAGGAGGGAGACATAGAAGATGGAGGGGCAACGGGGGAGAGCGAGAAGGAAGAGGGAGAGAGTTGGAGGGTAGATGGAGAGATGGGGGAGAGAGATAGAGGGCAGTGGGAATAATGGAAGAGAGAGGAAGAAAGAGGGAGAGGCTGAGAGAGAGAGAGAGAGAGAGAGGAGAGAAGAGAGAAAAGGAGAGAGGAGGGGAGAGAGTAAGAGCAGGAGGGAAAAGAGAGAGAGACGGATCAAGCCTATATATGGTATGTTTGTATATAAAAACTAGCCTATAACCCTGGATCTATCAAGCATTAAGAGGGATCAAATATATTTTCACTTTAAAAGAGGTTTGTATCTCAAGGGATTTGATCCCAAAAGAGACTTGATCCCTCTTGGCACTTGATAGATCTGGGGTTAAGATGGATCTAGGCTGGCAATGATAATAATAATAATAATGAAACAATCAATATAATCTTGGTCTTCGATAGAGACTAATAATAGCAAAAGAAACATTACTAAAAAAATAAAATGTGATAATAAGAAACATTGCCAAAACAATATAATCATTTTATTTGATTAAAAATATTTTTATTTTTAATCCTTCATGTAAAAGATTTTTAAATTCCATATCAAGAATATACATGTTTTAGTCTTTAAGGATTGTTCAACCTTGAAATCATTACAACAAAGATCACCATGTCATTTGTGAAAATTGAACTTAAATGAATAGGATAACAATTATCCCCAACCACTTAAGATAAAACCCAATTTAATCCAGAAAAAGATAAACAATTAACAATATCTTTTAATAAATTTATTATTATTTTTTATTTCTATTATATTTAATTATAAAAATTGAAATTAATTAATATATAATTTTATATTTAATATATTTTTAGTATTATTTTTATAATTTTTAATATTATTATATTAATATATATTTATAATTTAATCAATTGGGTTATTCTACATTTTTTTTTTACTGGAAAAATCCATAAAATTTTATTAATATGAAAGATTACATATGTAGATGCTATAAGCATTGCCAGGATCACTGTTTTCTGTACATTTTGCTCAAAAATTGCATATCTGTGCTGATTGATTTCTGTTCAGATTTCTCTGTAAGCTGTATAGAATATTGATGCCTTTTTTGGCGTCCTTCAGTCTTATGCAAAAAGATTTATATACATATAAACTGTCATATATAAAACTGCTGTCATACTGCTGGTTAAAAATTAAGTCGCATGTAGACCCGCTGTAGGGTATGACGGGTCTATGTATGGGCGATAATAAAATTTTTGTTCCTGCTGTTCCAAAATCTCGGATATCTCCCAGAGTCTTGGGTTATTCTACACCCCCCCCCCCCCACTTGGTATTAAAGATTAAAAATTAAATTAATTAATAATTATTAATTTTATGTTATATTATTTTATATTATTATATATATATATATATATAATATATATATATATTTATAATTGATTATTAGATTATTTTTAAGTGGTTTTGGAAAAAAAGGTAAAATCTACTCACTTAAATTTTCTAAAAAATGACCTAATAAATATTAATAATATTAAGTATACATATATTTTTCATATAAAATATATAACATTATATCTGTGTTTCTCATAATATCGCATAGTACCTTGACATAATAAAAATAAATTGCAATCATTCAAATTGAGAATATAAAAAGGACAAAATCATCCAAATTGCACTAAACTTATTAGAATGGCATTATTTTATGCAAATGTGGAGAGTTGACCAAAAATAAAGAATCTAAACAACGTTCAGATACAGTTACTAGATGGATTTAATTTTGTAATTACCACCTGTAATGGCATTATGTTTCCATTTGTTTCTCCAATCAAAGGAGGACCTTGGTATTTCGTCTACATATGATATGATCAATTTTGGTTTTGTTAATGTTAGGATAATTTTAAATTAATATGAGGTAAGGAGAGTTTTATAATGATTTAAAAATAATTATGGAAGTTGAATGTTGTTTTTTAATCTATTTTTTAAGGGTATAGTTAAGTTATATATCAAATTGGTATATGAGATCTCCTTATTTATAGAATTAGGGATTTATTTCTTTATAGTAATTTGACTGTTAAAGTCTACAAAAGTGTGCATACTCTACCTCTTTAAATTTGAACTTGTGAACTTTTTTTTTTTTTTTTTCTACGTTAAGACTAACCTAAGTACCCACGGGGGATTTGAACCGGTGACCTATCGCAAGGAGTGCCTTAACAACCCACCCATTCACCGTCAATCCAAAGCCACGTGGGCAAAAGGTAGTGGGCTTGGCACGGTTTAGACTAACTACTCGCACGACGAGCTACGACCTTGCTCGGGATCGAACACAAGACCGGTCCGTCATGACGAGGCCGACTTTACCACTACGCCGCCTCCACGACCTTGAACTTGTGAACTCTTAGGAGAACACGTATCTCTAAATTTTAATAAATATTTTTGAATAAGGGTGTGCACATTATTAAACTATGGTGTGTATTTTCATGTATTTGTTAACCGGGTATAATTCATGAGTTATATGTAAATGTATTCATGAGTTGTTGACATAATTTTATGCTTTGGAAATTGTAGGACCATTCTTGGAATGAGGAGAAGTGTGTTTATTTGTGATATATTACTTGGAAACTATCGCTTTTACATCTAGTTTCAAGACGTCCTTCTTCCTACCCACATAGTGTTCTACTAATGAATATATGTGCATATATTTATGCTTTCTCCTTTTTGGCAGTGTTCTCCTAATATTTATGTATATGTGAATATATGAGGTAGTTCATAAGGTAACTCTATAAGGAGAAAATGACAAATAGGTGATTTTCTAATGTGTACATTTTATGGGTTGGCAATTTTACTTCAGTTAATATTGATGGTTTCATTTCTACAGCTAAAAAATAAAAAAATAAAAAAATAAAATAAAAATAAAAATATAAAATAAAAAAAATAAAAAAATAAATAAAAATAAAAAATAAAAAATAAAAAATAAAAAAATAAAAAATAAAATTAAAAGAAAATAAAATAAAAATAAAAAATAAAAATAAAAAAATAAATAAATAAATATGTTTTATAATTGATAAAAAAAACATTCAAGTTGAATATAAAATTCATCACTCATTGTATACTTGAAAAGGTTATTGTGAGATAAAGAATGTACCATTTAAATGGTTGTGTAAATATTATTTTATTTAATAACAAAGTAATTAAAGATACTATGAAAGATAACTTTAATTCACATACTTCTCTTAAAAAAATACTATGAAAGATAACTTTAATTCACATGCTTCTCTTATATATTTGAGAAGTGTAATATCACTATAAAATAATAAAATACTTCAGAAACTAAAAAACAATATGTCACTTTAAAATTAATCATATAATTATTTACAAACTAACTCTTTAACCTAAATTAAAGATAACAAAAATAAAATAAAATAAATATTAAACAAAATGGTTGTTAAAATTTATATTAAAATTACAATTCATAATTCGTGAAAACAATATCAACATACTACTTTGCCTTCCATAAAATTCTTATTTAAAAACCTTTAAAAAAAGTTATTATACCCTTGAGTAATCAACTCACAAAATTACACCCCCTTCTCTCAAAATTACACCACCTTCACAAAATTACACCCCCTCCTCTCAAAATTACACCACCTTTTTTTATCAAAATGAGAATAATAGTAACTCTAAACAAATCTTCCTTCAAAAGACCCTTAGATCTTCCCCAAAACAACGATTCTCTTTTATACATGTGTACTCCCTTGTTGTACTCCCTTGTTCCCACCTCAGGGATTTTTACAACATTTCCCAATAAATCCATAGTTGGGACCATGCCTTCAACTTTATCTAAGAATTATATTATATGATTAGAAACTTTCCCATCATATAATATAATTATATGGTTAGAAACTTTCATATCCAATGTAACATTTGTTCTTTAATTGCTGTTCTTTAATTGCTCCCGTGATAGTGGATCTCAGATGGAATATTTGTAAAACAAAAGTCGATGCTTTCCCTTTTGTCCCTTCATTAAACTTACACATGGCACACCACTTATTCCTCTATGTCACATGGTATTATTCTATGCCACCCATGCACATATTTAGAGGAGGAAGATATGACAATGATATCTTGCATGATTATTATCTTTGTTTCGGAAGAATGTGAAAAACACTTTGGAATTTTTTTAAAGAAAAAGAGAGCAGGGTTTGCTATTCTTCTCCTTGAATTTAAGTAATATAAAGCCTTTCCAACAGCTATGGGACAATGATTTGAGCCATATGTACCACATTTTTTCCTAATAATATGATTTCATATTCTTCAATCATCAAAAGAAAATTTGTGGGACAATACACAACCTTCAATACCATAAAAACACATTGTGTAACAAAAAGTATTTGTTGAGATGACCATAGGGGTATATTGTGTACCACTAAGTTGGAATGTGTACACACTTTTTTTAGAGAGTTTTACAATCTAGTAGGGGAGAAAAGGTGTTATAAACAAATAAATATAATATTATTTTTATAAATAAAAAGTGTAAAATATCATTTGTTGAAAATTGAATTTAAATGGTATTGGCTTGTATTTGTATTTTTATAAATATGGACTAATTAAATAAATTTAATGTGAAATCTCATGATTTATATAATACTTCATGTCATATTCAATTGCTAAATGAACATTCATAGATTATCTTTTAAAATATAATTAACATTAATATTTAATATATTATTTAATTATGTATTTAAAAAATGAAAATTTTATATTAATATATTAAAAATTATAGATAAATTAATTGGAATAAGCATTTATTAGTTTATCACTAGATTAAGTTTGAATAAAATAAATTAAATGATTTTTAATTGTTGGTTTAAAGGAAGATTGAAATTTGCTTTTTTTTTTAACCATGGTGAATTGGTAACTCATTAGAGCAATCTAGACAAGGCCCAACATCAAGCCTTTTGATTACAAGGAAGATTTAAATTCTTAGAATACGTTGTTTTGTGAAATTTTAGGTAAAAGCATGTATTTAGATGTAACTCATGGACTACAGCAAATTAGATGAATATGAATGAATTTCAAAAATATATAGTTAAAGTATGATCTATTAAACTTTTATTAAAATCTTACAAATCACCCTCGTTCTTATATGTGCAATGCATATGGAAAAACGACTTACTTCCTAAAATTAATACTTTTAGTTGGATCACATCATCGAAGATTGCTAACAACATCAAACTTGTAACTTTGAGGAATTGAGGGGCCAACTAGATGTGCATTATGTTGCTTTATGAGTGAAACTACAAAACATCTAATTTTTTAAAGGCATCACTCACAATAGATCGGGGATAAGTTTTCAAATAAATATTTTGAATATAGTCTCATTTCCAAATTCATGGACATAAATATTTGTTAAATGGCATAAGAGATATTCAAAAACCTTTTGGAATAAATCTATTCTAAAAAAACTATGGATGGCAATCCCTGAATTTATATATTAGGAGATACTATTAGCAAGGAAACAAGTGATATTCTAGCATACTCAACTTCTCATAACTACAACTATTATCAAATCTATTAGTTAGCTATCAAAGGATATGCAAGTCAAACAATTGCAAGGACATAATGTGGCATAGATATATCAAGGAGAACATGATTGGGAGGATAACATGACCAATCATAATCATTTTTATTTTAGGAATGTATGTACCTCTACCTAATGCAACTTAGCAATTTCATATCAGAGGAATATTTTCTATGGTTGAAGTAGGAGAAAATTTATTGTTTTTTATTCTTTAATGGAGCATCAAAAGAGAACCCAAGGGTGGTAGGAACATGAGGGATTATTTTTTATCACGAAGGAAATGAGGAAATATACTTTGCATAAGGTATATGAAGGACTACAAATGATCAAGCTCACAACTTGCTTGATTTCAAGGTTTGAGGACTATTGATGGAAGACATTATAGGAGACTAAGTGGCATCAAAGACTCATAATTGGCCATCAAATGTATGCGCAAAAAGTTTGACAAAAACAACAATGTTCTACCAATAATATTCCATAAAATAAAATAAAAAAACAAAGTGGCAAAGTTTGAGGAGGTGGAGTTCTTCATGTGCTTACAACATATAATTGGGAAGTTGACAAATTGACCAATGATGACTTGATTATGGTTCCTTTAGAGACAAAAGTGAATTATTTAATCCAATTCCCTAACCACGTGGTAACAAGAAGTTTAAATGTTGACAAATTGGGTCTTATGTTAATCACCCCCTTTGATCATAAGGTAGTTTGTTTAGGATTGCTTCATGGATGTTGAACACATGTCACACAAACCTCACATCAAGATACATTGAGCTCAAGTGATTGGTGTATGTATTGAAGCCCATATACACATGCTACATTCAACGTAGTGAATTAATTAACTTCCTCATCTCATAATTCTTAATGTGGATGGGATCATGATGTTGGTATGTGGTGAATTCATGTTTGCTATACTTTAGGGGTTCATCCTTCAAATGCAATTAGGAAATTTTTCATGTTCATGGCTTCCTCTTCTTCTTCTTAAGAATAGCTCTAGAGTTATGGTTAGTCTAGGTATTTGATTCAGTCAATCCCATGTGTTACACATTATTTTGTCACCATTAGGAAAACGACCATCGATCTGGATATTTCGCTATCCATCAAAGTGTTCCAAGCATCCCCCTGTAAGGCTAGAAGCTAAACAATCCCAAAGAAAATGAAATTTATGGATTACACGACCCAAAAACCTATTTTTGAGTATATGTGTGGTTCCCTATCCAGTTTCTGTGCATACGCAGATTTGACCATTAAAGTCAGCACAAAAGTGAGCTCTGTCTTACACTATGGACTGAGCACATGACTCAACGCACAAAAAAAAAAAAAAAAAAAAAAAACAAAAACAAAAAAAAAAACCAAAAAAAAAAAAAAAAAGCTTCAAGTTGATGCTTACTCAAGCCTGGTCCCTCTCATCGTGGTGCTAATTCCCTCTCTTTGTTGATCCCCTATCCCATATTTTAAGGATCTCATCCCTCATGAAGAAGATTTCAAACCTCCTCCTCTTTGCCTATAAATCAAACACAAGCCAGAGAGTTGGGGAGGACCACTGAATGTAGGCTTATGCTGCTGAAATAGGGATAGAAGGCTTTTCATCCAAGGAGAACGTTGGAGATAATGGGAAGAGGCTTGTGGCATCAAGGCAACCACGTTGTAAGCTTGTTCTCCTTTGAATTCAATACAAAGCAATTGTTCTTTCCTAATCATGTTTATTTTGAGGTTATTTGTGAGATTTCTTGAACACTCACATGGTTTATAACTAATTATTGTTTCAATTATATGATGTATGTTAAGTTAAGAACTTCATTTACCTTTTATTTTATATTCGAGATGATTTGATCCCTTTGTATGTTTTTGTATATGCAAATCTCTTTTGGAGCATCATGAAGAAGTTGTAGAAAACATTGGGAAAGCCTCCAAGGCATTGAGGAAAAGTTGGCTATGGAAAGTGTTGAAAGGAATTCAACAAGTACTTCGCTAAATAGGTAAGTGATTCTTCGCATACTACATGTTTCAATTAGTCATAAGCTAAGGAAAGGTAGAAATTATTTTCATCTTTGTTACTAGGTGAAATCTAGGGAGATCCTCCCTATCTACAAGAAGGATTAGTTTGCCTAACAAATTGGTGATCATACTAGGGATCATCATTTCCATCATCTCCTTGTTTTGACTTTTGAACCTTTTCTCATAGCCTTGTTTGTGTGTCTGAAACATATCAAAAGTTTGGATTTTTTGGTTTGCTTGGTTTTATTTTTATTTTTTCTAAAATTTTCCCAAAGTGCTCATTTTTTCTTTAGCCACAAAGCATAAAATTTCACATTGAGCCTTTAGCAAAAGTGCGTATACACACTAGATCAAACTGTTGCCTATGCACATACTTGAAATTTTTTAAAATTTGACTTTTCCTTTCACTAAGTCCAGGAACTTTTGTTTTTTATGCTTGAGTATGTTTATTTACACCTTTAGAATGTCTTTGTCAGTTCAATTGAGTGTTATGAAAGAGTCTTCTTGAAAATTTCTTGTTTTCATGAATTAGGGGAAAAGCTTCATTTGGTGTTTTGTAGATCTATCAAAAGAAGGATTGGTTGGTCTTGATTTGTTGTCTTCATGTCTTTCTTCTTTCAAACAAATAAAATCTAGTGTTTATTTTGCTCATTTGTGAAAGATTAATTCGTTAACGAAAAATATTGATTTTCAAGAATGAGTATTTTATATGAAAGTGCCTATTTTTTTGAACTTGAAATGAAAATCTATTCTTATTTCAATGCTAAAATTTTTCAGAATTATCCTCTAGACAACCTTAAATTCATAACATTCATTGGAAGAAATTTATTTTAAAGATTTGATTGGTTTCCTTATGCATTTTGGAAATTTTGAGTGATTGTATGTTAAAGGAGAGTTTCATGGTTTTTGAGTTACTGGGCGAATTGAAATATTAAAGGTTAATTTCTACATTTGGGTCATTCAAAACAGAAAATTTACATTCATGAAAAGGGGTATGGAGAGATTAGGATCTTTTGCATTTTCTTTGATTTAAAAATGAAAATCCTCTCTCCTTACTTTAGTTATAAATTCATCAAAATGAAAAGATCACAATATCATGTTTGATTGCATTAAAGTTTTGCGTCGGGTCATAATACCATCAATTTCACATCCATTTACCCATTGGCTACAATAGATTGATTTACACATAATACAAACGGTGACAAAAGGTACTTGGGAGTCACTTGGAAATAAACCTCAGATTAACCATGTTGAGGAACTTTTAAGGGGATTGAGTTTTGTTACTCTGCCCTTACATGTACATCTGATTTGCGATTGTCGCCCTAGGTTAAATTGTCTTAAGTGATAATATTAGAGACCATAATCTTAGGGCTATTACCCAAGGTGACAGTAGAGGGGAAGTCTTTGTTGTACCTAGAATATGTGTTGACTAGACTCAGTCGAGCCTTTTGAAAGGTATTCTTCACTCGAGATGGAATAAGTGAAGTTACTTGCATCATATCGTGTACATTAAGCGGTTTGTTAGTGTCACTGGTTCCACCTGCTCTATCTTTATTCACTTTTCACATTGATCTCTGCGACATTGTAGTTCATCACCAATTAGTGATTTCGCTGTGAGAAAATTAATTGCATGGTTTGATTCCTTAGATTTACTAGCGTATGTTATTTGACGGTTTTTACATTTTAGATACCTTAGGTGTGGATTGTGAATATTATTTGAAATATTAATAATAATAATAAAAAAATCATCATGGTAGATTCACAGAGGCATTCGTGTAGAATGCAGGGTTTACCCCCTGAATATACACCTAGTCAATTGGAAAAAATTAAAACTGAGAAGTCAAAATCAATTAGATATAGGATCTCAAATCAACCTGAGACATCTACAATTGTAGAATCCAAGACAGTATAAACTAAAGTAATTCAACCTCACGAAGTAGAATTAGGATTAGTTCAATCTAGTCCAGAAGTTACTGAAGTTATTCAAAGAGAATCTGATACCGGAGAAATTTTAGACACAAAACTAACCAAATTGGAAGTTGAAGAACTTGAATCTGATCTTTCTGAACCTGAATCACCTTTAGTTGTTATAGCCCCTACTCCTGAACCACCTTCACATCAAAGGAGGGTTATAACTACATCTAGTCTACCTCCTGGTCTAATTAGTATTGAAGATATTATTAGAGAAGAGTAGGAAGAATCACCAAGTACTCTTGTGACTACTGGTGGACCAACAGTTTTTCAAAGACTTCCTTTTGGTCCTTTTTGTCCAAATCCTTTGTATTCCACCCCCTTGGACTTTTTAGGTCAATGTCTTCCATGTTATCGCGCTCCTTTTTACTTTTCACCAAGACAAAACATGTCAGAAATTCCCCTTGGGAGTCAACCTACTGATACCTCTATGTATATAAGCTCTCTGGAGTCATTATTGTATGGTGGTCCTTCAGTTCCTATTGGGTACCAGTGACTTATTGGAACTTTTTCAGGAGCTACTCCTTCCCCTCAAGTTTCCACTTGGTCATTTGGTTTATCTACATCTATTGTTCAGAGCATGACTTCCATGCTTGAAGTACCTTTAGCATCAAACCAATATGTTAACATGGTATCTGGTAATTTAAGTAATCCTAAAGTAACCCCAACTAGTGTTTGTTATCCGCATGGGGGGAAACCACCTTATCCTTCACCTAGAGGACAACTAGTTGTCGGATGATATCATACAGTTGGAGGACAATCTTTTGTCGGAACTTATGGTCAAGTATCTCAAGCCAGTCCAAGCCAACCTATTGTGTCTCAACCCTTGATTGGTGCTACTTACCGCGAGATGAATACTATTTGGAACCTCGCTTTTACTCAACAGCCTATTCAAGTTACTCCACAAGTGCCATTTTATCAATCTATTCAACCTGCTGGAAAATCTATTCCGCAAATACCTATTCAAAGTTTTTCAATAACTGTCCAGGGGATTCCGCAAACATGTGTCCAATAACTTGTCTAAGGAATTCCAAAAACACCAGTTCAACAACCTGTTTAGAGTAGACCTCAAACACGTGTTCAGTCTATTGTTCAAATATATGTTCAACAACTGGTTCGAAGTTCACCTCAAACACCTATCCCGGGAGTATCACAAATGACTGTCCAAGGTTATCCCTCAAATACCTGTTCAACAACCTACACAGGCTATCCCTCAAGCATCTGCTTATCAAACTGGTCCTACTTTCCAGCCTAGAACAGATTCCTATCGAACAGCCTGATATAGGGATAATGCAAACATCGTATCAAGGTAAAGCTTTTGAAAGCCAACCTTTACAAGGTCAATTTTTTCAAGGCCACCCTGTTCAAAGTCAATTTGTTCAAGGTTAACGTTTGCAATTCAACCTTCACAGGGGTAATACTACTTGGGTCAAATGGTTCAAAGTCCACCTTTTCAGACTCAACCATACGCTGGTCATACTTTCCAAATTGCATTTCAACCACAACCTGGTGTGGCTCACCCTCATTACCCTAGAGGAATGCAAATACCAACCGCACAAGCTATTCCAGGATATCCTGGGTATCCTCCTCTAGGGGTTGGACTTAACACTCAGGGTTATCAAAATCCGCAACAAGACTTCAACCGGCAATTACCGTTCATCATAACCTTAGATTTTCCAAATTTATCCCGGTTGACAAATGATCATATCTATTATTATCCATTTTCGTTGGCAATTCCTACTAAGTTATCAAGTGATATACCGAAGTTTGAAGGCAAATAATGAGAGGACCCTTCAAATCATGTTATGACATATCAACTTTGGTGTGCGTTGAATTCATTGATCGATGATTCTATTAGATTACGCCTTTTCCAACGAACTTTAACCGCTTTGGCAACAAAATGGTACATGTAGTTACCTTGTGCCTCTTTCCATAATTTCAACTCTTTAGAAACAACATTTTTGACACATTTTCAGCTACGAGTTCAATATAACAGTACTCAACTTTTGACTTCCCTAAAACAATCGACATCTACTTACATTTTGGATCATATACATGAATGGAGATGTAGGCGTCGTTTAGTCAAAGTTTATATTCCAGATCAAATTTTCCCTGAATGGTTCACAAAATCATTATTTCCTGATATTACCGAAGACGTTTCTAAAGGAGGTGTTGTAATGGAAGAGCAGGTAATTGCTCATGATTAGGACCTAGACCTTTTCTATACACAATTTGGCACTTTGTACAAGAAAATCCCAAATCTACCTCGCCCAAAAATTTCAGATCAACCAGACTCAACTCCTTCAGGATCGCACACTGCTGATGGTGTAATTGGTTCTATCAGCCATCAGTTTAAGGGTAAAAATAAGAATTCTAAAAACACTCAGACTTTGGTTATACAAGATTCACCCAGTGAAAACCTTTCTCCAGAAACTACTTCTGAAATTAATGTCATAGAATCATTTATTGGCAAGAATCAACCATTCGGAGGTAAAAAGAAGGGAAAAGGTAAAACAAAGCATAATGCTTCTCATAAAGAGAAACTAACTAAAAACGAACCTTCTAACAAGAAAAATAAACCTCGTTATCTATGTATGATCTATAATGAAGATCAGTATACAAAGGAATGGCCAAATCAAGTAGAGGTTAGTAAAATTATAAAAGTTTCTCCAACTCTTTTTGTTTTGAAGGATCATTTTCCTTCTCAAGAAAGTAAAATGGTTTCACATAATCCATCTTCTTCTTCCACATCGGCAGATATCACAATGATGTCTTCACGGGTTATGGTAGCAACAATATCCAAAAATTATGGATCTAAGGGTCCTATAGTAAATGGAAACGATGTTAGTACATCTAGTCAACCTTCCACTTCATTCCTCCTCCTTCTAAACCATTACAGATTGAGAAACCAAAATTTGACATGGTGATTTGACTGCCTCCCAAAGGTGTTGTTCTAAAATCAACTTCCAACCCACATGCTAGAGCTGCTCAAAACTACAACATTGTTGAAGATCTGGTGATGTCTCCTTCATCAATGTCAACTATTGACGTGCTGCAAACATGTCCAACGCAAAGAAAGGTACTTTTGTAAGCTATGGGAGTAATTGATCCTCGGGATTCTAATCTTGTCATCTTTGATCTTGAAAATCATATACCTAGACTCCCACATCAACTAGCATTCCATATGCAAAGTTTTGTCAAAACTAAACGAGTGTTTCGTACAATAATTGACAAAGGAGCCTCTATGTTTATCATGTATATTTCTTGTTGGAAAATGTAATTTCCCTTAATAATAAGTAATAAATAATAAACAATGAATTAATTACATGCTTTAAAAAATAGTAATAATAATAAATTAATAAATTAATTACATATTTATTTTGGGTTGTTACATATGGTATCAGAGCTTAGGCTCAACCCTTAGGGCCTATGGGCATCTTAAAAAAAAAAAAAAATGTTTTATTTTGTTGGGATTTTTAACTCGACTTGTTTTGAAGGTAACACAAGAAGGCCGCATGTTCTACAAACCCTCAGTATACACGTAATTTTTTTTTTTTTAATTATTCAGTGCATATTGGTTGCATAGTTATATTTTGATGGTGTTCATTTTTAAAGTCATTCCTATGAGTAATTTCCAATGCTAGCAGATCTTTGTTTTCATTTGTTGGGATTGTATCGAGAGGATTTAGAGTGTAGTAAGATGCATTTGGAATGTTTTTAATTAAATGTGGGAAATATAAGTTAGGTCTTTGAAGTGACTTTCCAGGATAGAGATTTGGTCATCCAAAGCCTTCAAGGTACAATTTTTAATTTTGGAGTATGTTATTATCAAATTTCTAAGTGTGCATACCACTAATCTCTGGACAAATCTGGTCTCACGCTCCAAAAAACTTTCATTTTTTTATAAATAAATACCCATTTATCCCTTCAAAAATCCGAATTTTATACCGTTGTTGGAACATTTTGGTTCAAATCATGTGAATTGTATCAAATTTGTGTTGGAACTTGCAGTATCAATGTCCTTAAAATCAAGTTTCTGACAAATTTGCAGTTAATAATGGCGTTTAGTCATCAGACTTCTTGTAATAGATAGTCAGTATCCCAAAGTGGTGGGCGCTACTTTGACTACCCAATCTTCTGTCCCATAGGTTATGCGTTCAATTATCTCTACAGGTGTTTTCTCATAGGCTCCCTGAAAAATAATGTAATAATGGAGAATTTCTCTGGCATTATCTGCGGTGGCTAATGGTCAAGTCTCACTGTCTTAAGAGCCATGGCACTTCAGTCTGTTCCATAGCCATCGACCACATGATCCTGCCCATAAATTGTATGCCAGAAGGTTTACAATGAGAAAGCTTGAAGCTCTGTCCGTAAGGTTTCCATAGGGGTAGAAAATGCGATCAATTTACATGAAAAATTACCAAGAATTGAGCACTCTGACCCTAAGAGTGGTGGTCGTTTAAGCTTAAATTTTTTCTAAGCTGCAATTATGCAAGGAAGGTTTATAACACTAATCCCAGTTGAAAAAAACCCTACGATGGAGATCTTTCGGGGGAATTAGTAGTATTTAAGTGTATTAGTAATATTTGAGCGTGTTAATTTTGCAATGTAATGGAGCCGAGGATGTTGACACAGACAAGAACACAAGAATCGATAATCTCCCTCACATGAGGCTACCGTACCAAGTCATGATGACATCCCGGCTAAAGACTCTGCGCAGACAAATTGATTTAGTAATGTAAATCATCTATTTAGAATGTTGATATAGTAATATTTAGAATATAGTAATGTGAGAATTGTTGATATAATAATTAAAGATGCAGCTTGAATTTGCAGGGATTGTTACTTACTAGTTTGATAATTAAAATTTCAACATCTTGTTTGGAGTCACAGACTTTCACTATCTATTGGTCTAATCATGTGAGGTGATGTTTTCCACCTTTCATATAAAATTTGGCATTTAAATGTAGGTTGTTCTCTTTACTCCGTCATTATGATTGTTTTATTGCAAATCACACTCTTTTAACGACTTAATGGTAAATGATCTGCTGTCAATTAGCTTTTGCAGATCACACTCTTTCATCCCTTATGTTACTAATAAATTTCAAATTAACAAGAAGTCAGCACGACTCTTTGGTGGAAAAATCTTTGGAATCTAGGTTTGTGTAACCTCTTTGTGTAGCATCCAGGTCACAACCATTTGCAGATAAATATGATCCACAAGGTTACCTCAAAGGAAGTGCATATCTGTTCAAAGTCCAAGCACCAAAAGAAGCTCCTTCTCTCGTCAAGAATTCAAGCGCTAAAATCATTATAGCTAAAATGTATTGTAGCCAATAGGTTTGTTCAGAGCTTCCTGATTTTTTTTAAATCTTTATGTTGTAATTAATGAATGTAAAACCCGGTAGCTATTAAAGCTTTGTTAAGGGTTTGATATGGTGTTTCCTTCGCGGGTGCGCTCGCAGGTGAGCCATCTTATTAATAAAATGATTTTATTTTGTGTTTTGGGGAGGGATAACCTTCCCAGTCATCCGATCCCGTTTTGGGTCGGATGGTGGTGCCTCTTCTTGTTTATGGTGTGGAATATTTCTTTGGTTGTTTGATTTCTTAAAGCCCCTAGAGTAATCATTTAATGACCATAAGGATCTCGAGATACATTCAATAAACATCTTTCTCCTAACATAAAGTTATGATTACGTAACCAGATACTCAAAATATTTTATTCTACAACATAGAATTTCAATCTATCCTAGCACATAAAGATCATGAATCTATAGACTTAATATTGTGATGGTCCATCAAATGGTGCGACATATAATTTCAAAAGATAGTTTTCTTTTCAGGATTCAAGTCCTATAATGCCACCAATATTCTTAAGCTTTATTCATTCTTATGTTGAGACAACTCTCTAAGTTTTACCTTCCAACTCATGTTTTCCATGTAATAATACTATAAAATTAGTGGTTTTCGATATTGTAATTATGATTAAATTCTTGATTATTTACCTTATCAATATTATATGTGCGAATTGTAATTATTGTCAGATTCTTGATTATTTACATTAACAATGTTACGTATATAGTTGGGCTGTTACAGAAAACTTTGGGTTCTCCAACTATCAATCAATCTCCTACCACTCTGAAATCCTTTGATGGAAGAGGTTTTCATCCTTACGGGATATTAAATGATCTACCAATAGAGTTAGAAGGTAACGATCGCAATCAAAGTAGAAGTTGTTGATGCCCAGCTTGATTACAACCTTTTACTAGGTCAAAGTTGGACATATCCTATGTCTACAATGGTCTCATCACTTTTCCACATGATACTATTTCCTCATCAAGGGAAAATAGTAAAAGTAGACTAGTTATCTTATTATACTTCTGACCCTAACTCTACATGTAGTGTACCTTTTGTGGGGAAAATGATTACTCCCTATGAGGATATTGGTGTTGTTTTGCTTAAGGATTCATCACTAATGGGAACTTTTTCACTCCCTCCACCGAACTTTCCTTCTAATGGTTCCCAGGTTTACACGATCTCATTAAGCACTATGGAATCTTTTGATCCTTTGATTATGAATTTAGAATCTGAATTGACCTCGTATGGAAATAATATGCCTTTAAGCCCATTCAAATTATCTTACCAAGTAGTTCAAACATTTTCTGATCCACCACCCTCTGAAATTGATCGAGTGAATGTGACCACTAATGATTATTCTCAATTATCTTGGTTAGAACCAATATCATTCTCTTATCCTTTCGATAATACGTTTCCAACTGATGAAATTATAATGGAGATTATGAATTTGGATGAAATTCCATGGGATGATTATCATCATTGTTCATCTTTTCTTCCTAACCTTGATAAAATCGAGAATGGTTTTTCTACCATATTTTCACCTGAGAATGTAGATAATCTTGAATGCCCTATGTCAATTCTTCAATCTAAATTTGAAAATAACTTTGGGAATATATCTACAACTATTCCAATTAATATCTAAGTCAAATCTGGAATAATCGACAACATTCACATAGGTGCTTCGTGCTCACTTGAAAAATTTCAAACGTACAAAGCCCTATTTCAAGAATTTTGTGACATTTTTGCCTAGTCTTATGAGGAAATATCAGGAATTGACCCAAGTATTGTTGTTCACAAAATTAATACTTACCTAGATGCTAAACCTATTAGGAAAAGATTATGTCCAGTGCATCCACGAAAGGTTGTTGCTATCAAAGTTGAGGTTGAAAAACTACTTAAAGCAAGTTTTATCTATTTTATTCCCATTGACTGAATTAGGTTTCCAATATTGTTCTTGTTAACAAAAAACAAGGGACCATCAGAGTATGCATAGATTATAGGGATATTAATAAGGCCTATCCCAAAGACAATTATCATACCCCCTATATCAACCAAATCATTGATGATTGTGTCAGTAACAAAATCTTTTCTTTTATGGATGGATTTTTCGAATACAACCAAATCAACATACTCCCTGTTGATCAGTATAAAATCACGTTCATTTGTCCATGGGGAACTTTTTCTTATCGGAAACTCCCATTTGGATTAAAGAATGCAGGCACAACCTTTCAATGGGCCATGCCTTATGCATTTCATGATATCAAGCATATTGTACAACTCTATTGGGATGATTTACTAGCTCATTCACTGAAACAGGAAGATCATCCAATGCAATTGAGAGCTATTTTTATCAAGTGTTGACACTACAATATACACATGAATCCTCACAAATGTGTTTTTTTGTACAATCAGGTTGATTACTAGGAGTTGTCGTATCAAAAGAAGGCATTTGTGTCGATCCACTTAAGGTAGAGGTTATTCTGAATTTGCCTCCTCCTTCTAACTTGCACTACCTCCAAAGTTTGCAATGGAAAGTGAATTTTTTACGTCGATTCATCTCGAACTATGCTGAGCTAAAAAAAGGTTTCACTCCACTGTTGAAAAATGGCATCTCATTTGCATCAGATGAATTTTCTCAAAAATCTTTTGATGCACTCAAACAAGAGTTGACTCATACACCGTTGTTGCATCTGCCCGATTATCATCGAGATTACTTTTTATATTTAGTTGAATCTGATGTCACCATTGGCATGGTTTTAGTTCATAAATATGAGTTGAATGATGAACATGTGATATATTATTTGAGTCAAAATATTATGAAAACTAAGATAAAATATGCACATGTGGAAAAATTGGCCTTGGCAGCCATTCAAGTTGTCCAAAGATTTCGTCACTACATTCTCTTACATAAAACAACAATGATTTCAAACTGAAACCCTATGATTTACATTCTTACAAGACTGTTTTTAGTGGGAAATATTCTAAATGGATAGTTATCCTGCAATAATTTGATTTAGAATTCATATAATCCAAGTCAAAGAAATCATTGGTGTTTGTCGAATTGTTATCTGACTTTCCTTATACTAAGATGAAAACCATGGTAGAGGATTCTCTTCCAGATGAATCCCTCTTTCTTATCAGTACTTTTGACCCTTAGTATGGAGATATTATCATGTATCTTCAAACCCAGATTTTTTGGCCAGAATTAACTCGAAATGATCGTCATCGTATTCGGTACAAATCCCAACAATACATTATTGTTGGCGATACACTTTATCGTCATAGTGTTGATTCCATCTTTAGATGGAGTTTGACTCGTGAAGAGGCTGAAAGAGCATTGAATGACTATCATTCTAGAGCTTGTGGTAGTCATATGTCAGGGTTTGCCACTGCCCAAAGGATCTTGCGCGCTGGGTATTTCTGGCCTTCAATATTCAAAGATTGTATAACTGCAGTCCAGAAATGCCACAATTGCCAAATTTACGACCGTAAAATGTGTGCACCTCCAGCTCCTCTTCACCCAATCATTGTTGTCGTTATTTTTCCAAAATGGGGCATCAATTTCCTTACATGTAACCCTCACTCGATCAACAGGCATGGGTGTATTATCCTAGCAGTGGATTATTTTACAAAATGGGTTGAGGGGATGCCTACATATAAGGATGATGGTAAAATGACAGTTATTTTCATATTCAATCATGTGATTGCTAGGTTCTATGTTCCACAAGCTATCGTCACGGACCATGGTAGCCATTTTCGAAATTTTATGATGACCAAAATTACTGCAAAGTTAGGCTTGTGTCATGACAGTTCTACTCCATATTACCCGCATAAAATGGCCAAGTCGTAAACAAGGTTTTGACTACCATGATTAAACAATTGTCAGAATTCATAAATGAAATTGGCATCTGATGCTTTTTCCATCCTTATGGGCATATTGTACCTCAACAAAAACTTAAACTAGTTTTACTCCCTTCCATCTGGTTTATGGTCTGGAAGCAGTCTTGCCTATTGAATGTGAAATTTCGTCATTAAAAATGGAAATTGAATTAATTCCTACAACTTATGCAGAGGAGGAACATTTTTTATACTTAGCACAATTAAATGAGACTCGTTGCAACGTTGCATTAGCTAGTGAGACTCATAAGAAACGAATTAAGGCACATTTTGATCAAAACGTAAATCCTCGCTCATATTCAGAAGGTGAGTTAATCTTGGTTTATGATTAAGAGCACGATAAATTAGGTTTCGGTAAATTAGATCCCATGTGGCATGGTCTTTATATTGTAAAATGTGTACTGGAAAAAGGGGTTTATGAGCTAGTTGATTATGACGACATTTCTTTAGGAAAGCCCAGAAATGGTCTTTACCTAAAGAAATACTATGTTTAATTGACTCTGTGACGACTTTGTAGATTATTGTATCATATTTTTTATGTGTGTGTGGCAATTTTAGCATATTTTTATGATTTTCTGCTACTTCTCTTGCTTATCTTGTGTCACACTTGATTTGCAGATGTCGACGCTCCCTCAAACTTACATTGGCTTTGCCGATGGTGCTGGTTGTAGTACTCTGAATTTGTCTTCTGCAACTTGAGCTATTTATTCACCCACTCATGAGTTAGTTAATATTCATGGAATGTGCCTTTATTAAGCTATTGAGTTATTATTTGATGCCATTTCATTTAGTATTCGTCGATTGATCATTAGGTTAGATTCTCAACTCATAATATTACATTTAAATGGTCTCTATTCAGTAAGAAGTTCCACAATGTTAAGAATGTTTTTGCAGGTTCGTCTCTTGGAGAGAGAATTTGATTACATCGAATATCAACACATTCCAAGACATTTAAACACATTAACTGATGCATTGGCTAATTATGTGTTAAATCAACATTTGTAACATTTGTAAGAAAGAAAAAATAATATTCATCCACATGTTGTACAAGATAAACTGATGTAATAGTAGTAGTTTCCATTAATCAAAATGTTTGTAAAAGGTGTGGCTTTACAAAATGTCATCAAATACATGAGGCCCTGTGGCTTTTATTATCCGAACATGTCGATATATCAAAAAACAAAATCTAGCCCTATGACTAGCAACTAAGCATGGTGATATTGGTAGCAGAAGATGGCGCAAGCTACTCGTCATAGCAAGCGACTGATCAGCCCAGAAACTCCCACAGCATGCCTCTGCTAACAGAGAGGCAAATCATTGATCCCAACATCTGGGATATCTAGATTCAAGCTCTGTAGGTTATGCTCAAGCTCAGTTAAAGCCTCTATTGCATCAGGGTTTTGTACCACATGAGTTGTTGGCTACTCACTACGTCTATCAAATAGATGTAGCCCTGCTGGTCTAATTGGGCCCACATCTGCGTGATTATTTTAGATAGTTAGTTTTGGATTTAAAAAAACAAAAACAAAAAAGCTAAAAACACAGAACAACCAAAATGTGAAATTTTTACATATATCATCCCACTACGTTACAACAGGAAGTGGGATATCTGGATCACCAGTGTAATCCATGCCTGTGTATCGAAAGTCCTTGATCGTGATGATCTGGTGTTCCAACCACCCAAAATAGCCAGGAGTATATCTCACGGTTGGGCCAACATCACCTTTGTGGCATGCCATCAACGTAACCTAGTTTAGGATACGAGGATCTCAAGGTACTCCTGCATCTACAGATACCTATGGGGAAAGAAGAGGGATCCTCTCTAGACCAAATGAGACCACGATGTCACCATACCCAAAGTTTTTGAGTTTTATAGTCTTTACTTTAGTAAGTTTCCCTTTGAGATTCGCAACAACCCTTCACATTAGTTGAAAATGGTAGGCTACGGACACTCTACAAAAATATGCATTTGAGCCTTATTGACCAAATGAAGCGTTGCACTTCCACACAATCATGCAACAATGAAAGCAATGGTCCTCAATGAAAGCCTCACAATATTTTTGATGTCAATACGTCCATATTTGAGCTCGACCCCTTGAAAACAATGTTGCTTTACGTAAGTTGTTGTTGTTTCTCCACCTTGTATGTGTCCATATAAAGAAATATCAACCCCATGACGTGAAATCCCAGTGAGGAAATAGATGTCATATGCATCTATGGTAAGTTTATGGTCTCCAATCTGGAAATTCTCTTCCTCAACGTTCCATGTTATCACCATCCATGTTAGCAAATATAATTGAGCTTTCATGCTCGGGATCATGAAAAAATTGTGTAGACCACAATCTCTCAAGAACTGTAGAGTTTTTAGGTTATTACAAGTTGTTGCATCTTGGTCTTCGTGTTCTCTCTCCCTCCATTCCTTTTTTGTAATTCAAAACACTGAAAATAACCATGGAGGATTATTAGAAAACATTGAGATAATTTTTTCAAAGAAATTTGGGTGTTTTACTAGTTTTTACAAACAGAGCAAATTTCCACAGTTCCTGTGTGAAAAACTGCACAAATTGCATATTCCAATGTAAAAAAAAATCAGGTCGGTGTGCACGGACTCGATGAGGAGCAACTACGCACATCAAGGGAAATTTTTTAAATTAATAAAACCCCCTAAAATGTTAAATTTACAATGAAATGCAAAATAAAAATAATCAAAGGAAAGGTAATGGAAAGATCTCTTACCTGGAGAAAGCAGTTCTTGATTTGGTCCATAGGTTTGGTCAGAATCCACCTCTAAAGTTTTTGGTAAAAATGCACTCTCAATGACTCTCAAATGGTAAAAACACAAATGATAAAATATGTTTTACTTTTTGGACTTTTATACACCTTTTAGGCCAATTAAAATATTATTTTTTGCCTTTTGCTTTTGAAAATTCAAAATTTTAGTGTTTTTACTAGGTTTTTGAGCGGTTATGATAATTTTTTAGTTTAAATGTGCAAAACACAGATTTAATAATGAAAATGAATCATTTTGGATATGAGTATATTTATCACTTTTTCGAACTCATTAAAGCTTACGAAAAAGTGAAACCCTGGAGTTCTCTTTAAGCCCTTTTCAAACTCCGTAAACATCAAAATATCATTTGACTATTCGAACTTGTAAAAGTAAATGAACAATTGTTTATTATGTATAAGTTTAACCCTTTTACAAACTAAACTAGATTATTTATGAAAAAGTTACGTTGACTAATCAAGGTCAATAGAGTTCTCTCCTACATTATTTTACCCTTTTTTGAGCTTGAGAGACTAAATTTATGAATAAGAACATTTCAGAGTTTACTTATGTTTTTCTCCTAACTCCCTAAAAATGAAAAACACTGAGCTTTACTTTCTTCGAGCTCGTTAAAACTTTATGTTGAAAGAGTTGAAAGAGTTGAACGAGTTTTCCTTTCGTGTCTTTTCAAACTCTTTAAACATAAAAATAATATCGAGTTACCCCTTCGTTAAACTCGTTAAACATAAACAGTATAAGACTTGTCAATCATGGCAAGACCGAAGCGCTCCTTCCTAGGGTTCATTAAAAATACTCCGAAGGATGAGCTTATATGACAAACATATGTTATCCTCCTCAAGCTTGCACAAAAATAAAGAGGTACTTATCAGTAATGGTGGGGGGGGGGGGGGAATTGGGAAAGAATGTTTGTTTTTGTATTACAAAGGCCAGTATGTCGCCCTTGAAGATGAAACTCTATCACCTTCGTGTTCAGGTTGGGAAATCCATTTGTCTCTTAGTTGACCATACCTCATTGAAAGTCTTTAAACTGGTTTTTGGTCCAATTTTTGAGTCAAAGGTTGCCAAGTCAAAATGTCGTGTCGTTGATATGTTCAAGAGAAATCCAACCTTAGTCAAAATTGCATTGCAATTTATAGTCTTTAATCACATTGGCTGTTCCTAAGTCAGTATTGGATTACTCTAAACTTGCTCTTCAAGACTTGACATGAGTTTCGTGTCATAAGCCCTCCTATGTTGGGTCGCTTCCTATTGACTTCAGCTCATTATCTAGGAAGTTGATCTAGAAATCTTCTTCAGTACCTTGGAGCCTACATGCCAAAATGGTAGGTTTCTCTCCACCTTCAATGACAGGTTCTCATCATTGACCTTCGATCGAACGATTCTATGAGTGTTTGACTTCAGGACATCTTTTCACACTTCATAGATTGTATTGGAATTACCTTGAGAACCATTGTAATTATTAGTGGTTTCTCTCACACTTGTTAACGGTTCACATCCTTGACCGGTAATCAAGTGGTTTCTACAATGTTTGACTATGAAACATTCACTCACATGGTTAGATTCGTACTATAGATCGAGATATGGAGATCAAGACCGTGGATTTAGTTTCATCCATCCAGGTTGAGTGGAGTTATTAAATATTCATGATTGTAAACATAGATCCAATTATGGTTGAATCCATATTGTGTCTGCTATTGACATGGATCTTCGGATGTATTTCCATATTGATTCTTTGAGATATTTATGTTGTGAGTATGATAATTCGTACCTCAGTGATGATTATATATTTTATTGTAACCTTTGATTGATTGTTTCAGGTCTCCAACCATGGTCTCTATTTCGAACCTTGGCATGATAAAGTGCTTAAGTCCTTAAACATCTTTTTTAACTTTGCACTTTAGGGGGCAATCTGTTACACATCATTTTTTCACCATTAGGCAAATGACCATCAATCTGGATCTTTTTTTATCTATCAAAGTGTTCCAAAGCCCCCCTTGTAAGCCTAGAAGCTAAACAATCCCAAAGACAATGAAATTTTTGGATTATAAGGTCGAGTACTTACGTGGTTCCCTATCCAGTTTTTTCGCACACGCAGACTTGACCATTAAAGTCAACGCAAAAGTGTGCTCTGTCTTACACTATGGACTACGCACATGACTCAATGCAAGTAAAAATAAAAAAGAAAATTATAACATCTTTGTTGGGCGAATCTTTCCTAGCTAAAAGCTTTGAGTTGATGCTTACTCAATCTTGATCCCTCTCATCATGGAGCTAATTCCATCTATTTGTGGATCCCCTATCCCACCTTTTAAGGATCTCATCCCTTAGGAAGAGGATCTCAAACCTCCTCCTCTTGTCCTATAAATCAAACACAAGTTAAAGGGTTTGAGAGGACCACTCAAGGCAGGCTTATGCTACTGAAATAAGGCTAGAAGGATTTTCATCCAAGGAGAAGGTTAGAGATCATGGGAAGAGGCTTGTGACATCAAGGCAACTAGGTTATAAGCTTGTTCTCCTTTGAATTCAATACAAATCAATTGTTTTTTCCTAATCATGCCTCTTTTGATGTTATTTGTGAGATTTGTTGATCACTCACATGGTTTACAATTGATTATTGATTCAACTGTATGATGTATGTTAAGTTAAGAACTTCGTTTACCTTTTATTTTATATTCGAGACGCTTTGATCCCTTTGTATGTTTTTGTCTATGCATATCTCTTTTGGAGAATCATGGAGAAGTTGTGGAAAACATTGGGAAAGCCTCTAAGGAATCAAGGAAAATTTGGTTGTGGAAAGCGCTAAAAGAAATTCAATAAGAACTTCGCTAAATAGGTAAGTGATTCTTCACATACTACATGTTTCAATCAGTGATTAGCTAAGGAAAGGTAGCAATTATTGTCATGTTTGTTACTTGGTTTTGTTTGAAATCTAGAGAGATCCTTCCTGCCCGTAAGAAGGATTGAGTTAGCCTAACACCATGAGTCTAAGAGAGTGTTATATATATGGAACAGGAGGATTCAATGGTTTAAGGGGATGCAATGGTGTTAGGAATACAACTACAAAAATTATGCTTTTTGAGTTGAGTTTTCCTAGATAGGATTTGTGGATGAAGTGGTAGTTTGACATCTTTATTTCTTATATCTAGTCATATTAGTGCTTTTTTGGTGTGCAATTGGTGGAAAATACAACTCTAGTAAGTGTACTTCACTTTGTTTCAAGTTGTTAAACTCAAAATTAATGACAATTTGTTAATTCGGAGAGGGGAAGAGGCAAGACTAAACAAGTTTCAAGTTTGAGCCTAGAAACACTATTGAGACACACACACACATACACACACATGCAAGGCATTGTCCAATTTATGAGATTGCATAAATTTGACGAGTTCTCAAATGTAACAAAGTGTGCATAACAAGGATAAAGCAACAATCACCTCTATTGTAGACCAAGTGTGAAATCATGAAACAAATAGAGATGATAAAGTTGCTTTATAAATGGAAACCATGCAACAACAAAGACAATAAATTGTTGAGCTATAGGTTGAGTGTGTTACCCCCAAGAAAATGCTTACAAGTGTGGTTAGCTTCCATACTATGGCATTCTTCATGGCTCAATTATCTATAAGTTCTTGGGGCATTAAAGAGGGCAAGAGAATCCATCAATAGCCAATAGATGTAGAGATGGAGTTTGCAGAATAGAAATTAGTTAGCATTGAATTGAAGTTGAAGTAAAGCAGAATGAAAGCAAAGGTTAATCGAGCATTCTCTTTAATAAAATATCAAGTTTTTTAAAGTTTATTTACTAATAGATTTTTTCATTCAGATAAATATGTATCATAGAACTCATAAGTGTCTTTTTGAGAAAACATAAATATATATAGATGAAAATTGTCAAACTCAAATTTAAAACTTTCTCAAACTAATTTTGATAAATAATGATTTTTATATGCACATGTAAACTAAAAAATATAGCTATAATATTTTTGCAATATAAATATATACATTTAAAAATAAAAATAATTGCATCTATACAAGAATGCATTGAAATTAAGCAATAAGTAAATAATAATAACTCTGATTAATTTATAACTTAAGTTATGTATTAAATAGACTTGTCATTATTAAAGTAGAACCATACGAGAATGCATTGAAACTAGGAAACAAGTAAATAATAATATTTTTTCATTAATTTATAAACTGAATTATATATTAATTGACTTATCATTGTTATTAAAATAGAACTAAACTCTTAACATGGGTTGTTTTGTGCACTGTGATATCCATATAAAAATGTTTGCTTTTTTATTTTTTTTAAAAGAAATGGGTAGGGTTTTTACATCATTAACCTTATAAATCTTCTTAAAAACACTCTTAATTTCTACATAATGGCAAAACATTCAAAATTATGCATAATTAAATTTACAAACTGCCCGCCTCCCATGTCCGGATTTCCTAGGCTATCAGCTAATTCATTTTTCTCCATCTCCACCTAAGGCAGAGGCACTGAAGGTTCTCCTTGATTCTCCCTTTTTTTTGGGACTTCTGGGGAACAAGGTTGAGATGATTCAAGTAGGCCAAAAAATTCCTTAAGAATGCTCACAATGGTCAGTGCCTCAATGGTCACTTCGATGCCTTCTACCTTTTCCGAGAGTGTTTCTTCCTTTGTGGCTAGAGTTTTCTCCATGAGCTACAAATGAAGCATGTCCTCACACAAGTCTTCCAAATGACGAGAGACCAATGTGAAGTGTGACCTCGCTTTAGCTATAATTTTCTCACTAACCTTGGTGACGAAAGACGAGAGTTCCAATTTTGTTTCCTCAATTTGTTCCTTCATTGTAGGCAGACCTCCATTACTAGCTGAGGCTGCCATGATTTGAGCGACCAATTTTCAGGAACTCTTCAATGCAAATTTCTCCTCTTAATTGCTACTTAAATAAATCTTATGTCATCATCAATGCAGAGGGTAGCACATTAAAGGCGGAGGTCCCTGCTCTTCTTGCTTAAATCCTGAATTGCCATTTTGAAGCCCACTAGTCTGCTCAACCTCGTGCGAACATTAATGGCATGCATTTCACTTAGGGTAGCTACCTTCTTCAAACAAGATTGAAAATTCAACGCTTGCTATGTCCTCCACCAACTATATGTTTGCATGATGCACTCCCACCCTGGCTCCCGTGTGTAAACATATATTCCTCTATCCAACATAAAGAATGTGGGATTTTTGATGGTCATCCAGTTCGCGAACTGAGCTTCGCACACTATTTCCCTGTCATGTATTATCTCCTTGCTCATTACTGCCCTTAGAGGATTATTTCGTATTTTTTTATTCATGGGATGTGATGTAAAGAAGGGGTCTCTGGATCAGGGATTGATACTCCTTGTTCAAGGGAGGCTCCCTTATTTGCTTGAGCAAATGCAATCTGGTTGAGTTCCCTTTTAACATGGTAGAATTCAATGTTATCGAACTATCAAGATAGAGACTCGATCCGCTGAAGGATGGGAGAAGTAAGATCTACAACTATTGTCAAAAAAATTTAGCATTTCTGAATGATGATCATTCAGTCGACGAATTCTATTTGCTTTTGTAGTGGCTAGTCCTTGCCAAAGAGCTAGGGCTTCTACCTGATTATTTCTACCGATTCCTAGCCCCCAAGTTGATCCAAAAATAAAAAAGTGAAGATTTCATTAAATAATTTGTAAGCTAGTTCATGTCTTTTAAGCAGTGGATCATGAATGCAAAAGTACACAAACTTAAGTGAATTTGAAGAATTTTAACAATTAAAAATGGACAAACATGTGGCATCAAACACAAGCAAATTGATAACACAGTTCACCCATCTTAGGCTACATCTCCGGGTCCAGCTTCTAGTGGTGACCTTTTTATTATATGCTCAAATGCTTAATAAATCAACATACAAGACTTAATCTACAATATTAGCACTTCCATTGTGTCCAGAATGCTCAAAAACCCCTGTTTGGACTCTTCTTAAGATCAAAAAAGCTGAAAAATGAGCAAGTTAGGCATCTTTCTTCAAAATTGCCTGTAAAGTCTATAACAAAACCCAATTTCTCTGCCAATTGTTCAACAAATTTGCCCCAAACCATTTGGTAGGGCGTTGGGTGGAGGTCATAGGTTTGACCGGCACCTCCCGCCAATTGTATGTGTTGATTTTGTTATATATATATATATATATATATATATATATATATATATATATATATATATATATATATATATATATATATATATTCGGGGGTATATCAGATCATTCCTCTATCTATCTGGAGATTCATGGTCCTCACCATAAACCTAAGGCCCCCTTTAAATTCAACCATGTCTGGTTGCAGGACCCTGCCTACATCAAACTAGTTACTGATTTTTGGACTGCCAACCCCATCCATAGAGCTGAATCACTGGCAAGAGGCTTTTGTAATAACCTCTCCAAGTTGAAACACCTCTCTATTAATTGGGCTAGGGAGAAGCTTAGTCGGGAGAACACACAGCTGGCTCAAATAGAATCTGAGCTGAGCTCTCTGTTGGATGAAAGAACCTGGGTTTCAGCTCTGCGGAACAAAAGACTCATTTGATTGAACTTGAAAACCAGAAGGCCAGGATACTAAAGGAACGAGAGGAATCCGTGAGATTAAGGAGTAGATCCATCTGGTTGAAAGCTGGGGATGACAACAATATGTTCTTTAAAAACTATGCAAAGGGGAGGAAAGTCTCAAACACCATTTGGAATCTTCCATTGCCTGAGGGAGGTCTCGTGGATTCGTTCAACAAGCTCTCTCATCTTGGTACTGCACACTTCTAGAATCTACATAAGAGCCCGCCTAGAGCAAACCTTGCTGACATTATTAATGTGGCTAGTCACTTTACAAGATTTGTAAATGAGGATGAAGCAGGCGAGCTATGTGCTCCGGTTACACCAAGGGAGCTAGAAGGCATGTTAAAATGGTTCAAGAAGGACAAGAGCCTAGGCCCGGATGGCTAGACTACTGAATTCTATATGGCTTTCTTCGAGATCTTGGGACTGGATCTTTTAAAAGTTGTGGAGGAGTGTAGAACTTTTGGATCCCTATACCATGCCATCAACTCGACTTTCATAGCTCTCATTCCCAAGTCTGAATCTCCATCCTCTTTTGATGACTATAGGCCTATATCCTTGTGCAATTGCCTATACAAGATCATTGCAAATAGACTCAGGCCTATCCTCTCCCGGAACATTGCTCCTCAACAATTTGCCTTCCTGGATTCCAGACAGATTCATGAGGCCATTGAATCGTCTTAGGAAGCCATTCATTCAATCTGGACCAGACATCTAAAGGGCGTCATTCTCAAAATTGACTTGTCTAAGGCCTTTGATAGGGTCAGTTGGCTTTACATCAAGATGATGCTCATCCATCTGAGCTTTCCTCTAGAATATATTACATGGATCATGACCTGCATTACCACGCCCACCTTCAGTATCCCCATCAATGGCTCGGCCTCTCATTTCTTCCATTCAGAAAGAGGGCTAAGACAAGGTTGCCCTCTATCTCCTCTCCTCTTCCTCATCGTGATGGAAGGCCTCAGTCGTCTCATGGCATCAGCTAAGAGGGAAGGAGACCTATGTGGCCTCAAGATATCTGATGATTGCTTTCTTACACATCTCTTATTTGTGGATGATGTGCTTATTCTACTGGATGGTAGTATTCGAGATTCCCGCTCTTTCTCCAAGATCCTACCATTGTTCTCGTCTACCACTGGGATGCTTGCTAATCATTCAAAATCTACCATCACTTTTGCTCGTACTTCTGTCCATGAATCTTAATTTGCACACCAACTCTTCCCTTACTGTATTCACCCTTTGGATAGAGGTCTCAAATATCTGGGGTTTTGGCTAAAACCCACCTATCAGAAGATTGCAAACTAGGTTTGGATTGTCACAAAATTGGAGAAGAGACTGTCCATCTGGAGTCATAGATATCTATCCAGGGCGGGTAGGCTTGACCTTATCAAATCAGTCCTGGAAGCTACACCAATTTTCTGGATGGCTCTTGCTTGGATCCCCAGAAATATCCTACACCGCCTATAGTAGCTGTGCAATAGATATCTCTGGAACGGGAATCAAGATAAAAGAATTTTTGCCTCGATCAACTGGAAAAAGATAGCACTACCAAAGAAGTGGGGAGGTTGGGGCTTAAAAGATCTTCCTCATTTTGCACAGGCCTTAGCTGCTAAAATGGGTTGGACCCTGTTGACCGGTCAGAACCTATGGACATCTATTTCATATCACAAATACATCTGGCCCCAGAACATTATGGATTGGATTCGATTGCCTAGCTGGCCATCGACGGGCATATCATCTGTGTGGAAGGCACTGTTAAATTCCCTACCCCATATTAGAGAAAATATGGTGTGGAGAATTAATGATGGTTCCATGGCTCGAATCGGCCTGGACCCTTGGATCGGAGGAGGGGGAAGACATCTTCTTTCTTGAGATCTCTTGTAGCATCTTCACTCCCATGGGATTATGGTATTGTCTCACATTGCAGATCCACAAAACACTGGCATGTTCTCTCAAGCATGGAAATCTGCGAGACTACTTGATCTCCCTCCTCGATGGCATCTAGAATGGCAGGATTATATTTATGCGCTAACCGAATCCCACATAAGGATCAAAGAGGGCCCGGACGAACTAGTTTGGAGTCAAGCAGAAAATGGCGTATACTCCCCCAAGACAGGCTACATCTCCTTGATGCAACACAAAAGGCCTGAACAGGTTTCAATCTGGTGGAGTAACATTTGGAAACTCGCCGCACCACCGCGCACCAAATTATTTTTCTGGTGCATCCCTAGTGATAAAATTCCCATGGGAGAACATCTCCTTCATAGATCTTTTTATGGGCCAACTTGGTGCATTCTTTGCAAATGTTCATCCAAATCTACTGTCCATCTATTTCTTTAGTGTACCACCTTGCAAGCTCTTTGGCAGGACATATCTTCCTCTATCCGTTTTTCTGGACAATGGGCTGGTGATGAAATTGGCAGCGGATAGGACGACTGGACAAACCGACACAGGGGATCCAAACTATTGTGCCTCCCTTTGGTCATTAGTTGGTATACCTGGTTTGCTCGAAATTGCTACATTTTTTATAACAGACCAATACACTGGCCCCACATTGCGGCTGTTATTATCTCAGCTTATAATGAATTACCTGATCCCTCGCCTCCTCGAGAACGCAAATCACATGCCCCCCCCAACATTGACAAAAGCACTCCCTGGGCTTTTTTTGATGGCGCTGCTAACCAACAAGGCTGTGGAGGAGGATTCACTCTATACATCAATGAACATCATTTCTTCAGAGTAAAGATGGGTTTGGGCATTGGCACCAACAATTTCACGGAACTAATGACCCTCCGTCACTTCATTTCTCTTTGGGGCATCAATGCATCAATCTAAATGTTTTTGGGGACTCAAAGAACATAATCAACTGGTTCAATGGCATTAGTGCATGTCACACACACACACTCTCAGCAATATATTGCATAAAGTTAATATATTCAAGGCAACATTTAACACTATTTCTTGCAATCATATTTATAGGGAGCATAACAGCAGTGCTGACAAACTATCCAAAGAGGCCTCGGCATTACCCAGAGGCAAGTGGTTTATACAAGAACAGAAGGGGACAGATGTATATCAATATTACCATCGACCATATATAGATCAGCACTATCAGAGGGGATTGAGTCCCTGATCATTATTTTTTGCTCAAACACTGTCATAACATGAAAATTTTTGAATTGTATATAGGCATAGAATATAGCTTGCATAGAATATAGCTTTCTACAACTATGAAAGAGCCCTGCGTGGCTCATGTACAGGTTACTCAGATATACAAAAGTTTTGATCTACCAGCTGATATAATAGCAGATCGCCCTGCATGGTGTATCTAACAGAACTTTATACTTTTGTGAACAGTCCATGGTGACACAGTTACAACATATGCTACAGGCATCTACAATATGTAATTTTTCCTTATAATGAAAAATTACAGATTTTTCTAGTGAAAAAAAAGAAAAAAGAAAAAAAGATATATAGATATAGAATATAGATATAGATATAGATATACATATACATATACATATACATATACATATACATATACATATACATATACATATACATATAACATGGTCCTCCACCCTTGTCCAACTATCCCGCTCTCAATTCCACCTCATGCAAATGGCCTGGGACTTGGTCCTTGAGCGCGGGCAGGGTGCCACACGCCCCGCCCCCAAATACTTCGCCAACTATTCCATTGTATAGTTTGTAGACCATGGACTAGGTCAGTCAGGCGTGCTCGCTGACCCACTCTTTCCTCCAACCGCTCCACCAATGCACGTTAATGAAAGTCGTTGCCCATAGTTAATCGAGCGTCATTATAGCTCGATTGGTCAAGTAGGTAGCTTGTATAGTATAGGTCACGTGTTCAATCCCAGTGGAGGCTCATTCGATGCATACACTTTGTTTTTCTGAACTTCCAAGGGCCATGTGGCGCCCTCTAATTGGCCCACATGGTGGCTTGTTAATGGCTCTAATACAATCCCATCCTGCCAATAATCATTCTCCACATGTCCTCATGGGATTGGCCCACATGCCATTCATACAGCCAAGTCAACCTGTTGACATCAACACCACGTCAACGTATGGATGCCATGTCTACACAGTCAACCTTGCACTTTGACTTTTTCTTTTCTTTTTTTTTTGCCCAAAACTTTAGAATGTGATAGCTTGCTCATACGGTGTCAGATTGAGGTGATTCAAGTGTCGTTGGAATCATAATGAAGAGCATTCAAACATGGTGTTGGTATCAAGATATCTTGAGCACTTTCATTTTTTTTTAATCATTTTTTGGATCCCCTAGATCACTCCTCCCAACCGGAAACTTTTGGACCACCAAAAGTCTATTTTTACTCAACAATTAAGTGAGGGTACAACTCCCTCACTTTCCCGATCTCTATCCACTTTGATTTTCTTAGATTGGTACCTTTGAGGCCCACACAAAGATACTCCACATTGCCTTTATGTGAATGTCTTATCCTCATGTCAAGAATAATGTCTTCCTACAACTCATTTAAATATTCAGGAGAAAAATCTTCTATAGATGGAATCTAACCATTCTCTTCTTGATCAATGATCATGGGAGGCTCATACAATCTCAAGTTTTTCACATTCACAAAATAATAAATTTTCATGTAAGGTGGAAAATCTAATTGGAAAGCGTTGTTACCAATCTTCTCCAAGATTTTGAAAGGACCATATCTGATTGGTTTGAGATTTTTACCTTCACCTTGTAATATTTCCTTACTGATGTACAACCAGACTTTATCTCCCACTTGAAAATCATGATCAAACAGATGTTTATCATGTCTTGCTTTGTACTTGGCTTGTCTTTTCTCCAATTGTTCTTGTACCCTTTGATGCACTAATTGGATTTGCTCAATGAAATGCTTGGCTTTGTCCACATCATTATGTCCATCTACTACAATATATTTACCAAAGATGAAATCCAAAGGAGACTTTGGAAAATAACCCAAACAAGCTTCAAATGGAGATACTTGTATAGATGAATGCTTGGCACAATTGTAGGCATGTTAGATGTAATGCAAATGCTCATCCCAAAATTTAGTATGCTTACCACAATATCCTTGAAGGATATGCACTACTGTTTTGTTCACTACTTATGTTTGGCCCTCGATTTGAGGATGAAATGTTGTGTTCTTATTCAAATTTGTATTCATTAGTTCGTAAAAACTTGACCAAATCTTCCTGATAAATCAAGAATCTCGATCAGAAATAATAAAAGTAGGTAACCCAAAATTAACCTATACATTTTGAAAGAACATATTTGCAGTTTGTTCAATTGTGATTTGTTTCTTACAAGGCATTGTATTCTAGGTAAATCCTCTCTGCAGATAGATACGATCCATCTAGCTCAATGAGTGGGTCTAGCAACAAACGAGACAATCTACAAGACACTTTCCTAAATTACAATCGAAATGAGAGAAGAGGAAAGAGGCCTACCTCACTCTAATGCTATAATGCACTCCTTTGTTGAAGATCTTGATCTCTTACTCCTCAGGCTCAGTCCTTACTGCTCATAGCGTTTAAATACCTGCACAAGAGGCCACAGACATAACAAAGCATAAAAGTGCAACAAGCATAATCGAATGTATCCACTTAACAAATCAAGGAAAATTAAGATAAATGAAGCATTGACACAAGCATTTATGGAAAGTGAACCAACATTTGTATATATTAATGAACAAAAGAGGAAGCATACAACCCAGGCCTTGATGTTAGTAGCCCTCCTTGAGTGAATGTCCAAGTCCAAGCTCAAGCTCTCCAAGCACTTCTTCTCCAAGCCAAAGTGAATAGCATGTAGGCACTATCTCAGCGTAAGGGTGCAAATAATCAGAGGCCAACCATTTGGGAATGGAGGGGAATGAATGTATAAGCAGGGAGAGGGAGTTAGGATCTTACCAAAGATAGGGGAAGGTCCTCATCTCAAGGAGGAAGCTCATATGGATAAGATCAAAGGGTAATATTGGGAGAATTCGACCACATCCACAACAAACATCATCCAACTCATCGTTCTGGAAGCCTCTAGATCACGAAGCTTCTCTTCCTCTTTGGGAAACTTGCCTTTTAGGGATCAGCGCCATCAACACGAGCAGGCAGTGTCACAATCACGTTGACCCATAAATTAGGGGTTTGAGCTCAATTTTCTCAAGGAAATCTCGTGGCAACTTTTCATTAGTTATCTAGGGAGGATCTGGACTTCATATCAAGATGGGTACACTACATAGTTGTCAAGTTTGGGGCACTTCGAGGTATGACATAGGGAAGTGCATGAGGTGTGACAAAATACTATGTAACACCTACCCGTAATTCTAAAGTTGGTAATTCCTCACCTCCCAGACCTTAACGTGAAATCTTGTACCATCAAATTGATGCTCTCCGTCCCATCACTCGTCAATTTGCAAAAGATGTTGGACTGGTTCCAGGAGTGTGCGCTCTTCCATATTCTCAAAAGAAGAACAAGACTACCCCCACAAGAGTAGTAGTTACATCTGTTGAAGAAGCAATCTTTTCCACTCTTGAAGAGCTAGCAGAAGTCATGGAGAAAGAACTGGAACCTCCACTCTTTCAAGGATAAGAAGAAGGCAACCCCTCACTCTTTGGTTTAGGTGCAGGAGGAGGAGGCGGAGGAGAAGGAAATAAAGGAAGAGGAGAAGAGGAGGAGGAACCAACAGATTCAAAAAAGTAAGAGGAAGACAACGAAGAAGACAACATGCCAGACCAAAAAATGGATTGGATGACTCACGGCCCATTGGCACTTTCGGGTGTCTTGCACAAGATTCCAAGCCACACAGAGAAGCTCTTTATGAAATATGACCCTGACAAGACAGTGAAGGCAGAAGATCACTTAGACACTTTCTACCTACGTCTACAGACACTCGAGGTACGTTATTATGACGTTGCATGTAGACTATTTCCATGTACCTTGGATGGTAGAGGAGTTGTATGGTACCACAACCTTCCTCCAAACTCCATCCAGAATTGGAGGGTATTCAAAAGTATTTTTCTTGAGAAATTTGTTGAAGACAAGACCCTTGCCATGTTACTAAAGGAGTTGGGTAGTTTCAGGATGGAGCATTAAAAAAAGGTCAAAGATTTTAATCAGAGGTCCAACTGTATTTTGAACAAGTTATCGGATGACCCTAACCTCCCGACTCCATCACTATCGACTACTACACTTATGCCTTGTCGACTAGTATTGTGCAGTTCGTCAAGCGAGCTATGAGACCAACTTTAACAAAAAATATGAAGAGGCTATTTCTGTAGAGAAGGACCTATGCGAACCCACTAAGGACTCCAAAGACACGAGTAAGAGGTCTCAAACCTCTGTCAGTAAGGCCAAGGAAAAGGAGACAAGTGATATTGAGAACCTTACTCATCTCGTCAAGTCCCTGACCACTGAGATGGCTGAACTTAAACATAGGACAAGTGAGACTACCATGAGTAGCAGGCCCCTAGGTACCCGCAAAAAAAGAATGTAGCTTCCAGCAGCAGCAACAACCAGCCGACCAAATCTACGCAGAGCTCCAACATGGTTATGAACATTAAAAAAAAAAAA
>APFE030307827.1:168270-235265 GCA_000404065.3 Pinus taeda | reverse complement strand
AAAAACAAAACAAAACAAAACAACAACAACAACAACAACAACAACAACAACAACAAAACAAAACAAAAAAACAAAAACAAAAACAAACAAACAAAAAACAAAAACAAAAAACAAAAAACAAAAAACAAAAACAAAAACAAAAACAAAAACAAAAACAAAACAAACCAAACAAACAAAAAACCAAAAAAAAAAACAAAAAGAAAACAACAAAACAAAAAGACAAAAAACAAAACAAAACGTGCCCATAATGGAACCATGGAATGAGTAGCCCTGTTACATAGTTGCATGACAAGGTCATGGTTGATGAACAACCAAATTCTGTTGAAGAAGAAGAAGTTGCTATAGCCGATGAAGCTCCAAGCACTGGGCATGTAGTAAACATGTATTAGTATGCTCTCACAGACCAAAAGACCACTACCGATAAGGAGTCTCTAAGTGACGATCTAACCTAGAAGCAAAATAACTGATACAAATTGAGAAGTCAAGGGGCCACCACTGTGATTGAGGTACCGAAATAGAAATTCAGAGAAAATCTGTTAAGGAAAATGGGTCCTCCAATCGACCCAACATAGAACACTCAGAGCAAGTTTGGGAAGACAACTTCAACGAAAAGTGTTTCCACAAGCAGTAAAGACAAAACTATCCCACTAGAAACCATGAATTCGGTTCCACCTCCAGACACTTCAGTGAGTCTTCCCACAATAGAGTACAACATTGTAGAAGATATGAAGAAGGCTCATGCAAATATTTCTTTGTTTGAACTTAAAAAAATCACGACCTAGCGAGACATTCTTCTACGAGCACTTGTGAAAACCTCTACTGGTGATGCTTCCTCTTCAACCAAGGGATCTTGTAAGTCCCTTGATGCTCTCACATCTGTGCTTAACGTGCTCCACATGGAGGAGGCAAAATCACTCTACCCACCATTCTTATTGTCATTTGAAATCTTTAACTTCAATGTTCACAATTGCTTGGTTGATTCTGGTGCATCAATTAATGTCATGCCACTCTCTATGGCCAAGAAGATCAATGCTCGATGGAGTAAGACAGATGCAGATATCATCTAACTGGACATAACTTGTGTGCCAACAATTAGTGAACTCAGGGATGTGATCATCCGACTATCATCTAATGAATGAGTTCATCAATGCATCAATATTGTAATTGTGGACATCTTGGAAGCATATGGGGTATTGTTGAACAAAGACTGGTCAAGTAAACTGTAAGGATACTTTTCCACTGACTGGTCACACTTATGGCTTCCGTATAAGGGCAGGAACAACCAGATTCAAGTATTGTTAAATAGATACATGAAGCACAATGTAACTCCCTTAAATGGATAGAAGGAGCAGTTGGCTTTCACGGGACTTGTTTTTGAAAATTGTCTTCTAGAGGCACAGTTGCAATGCTATTTTGTAGAGCCATCCCTTATCCCACCAGACACACAGTTGGACCTCCTTACATGTTCAACTAGTGGAAATGAAACTTGTACAGTAAGTAGTAGTAGTAGTAACAATAGTACTAGTGCGGTAAGCGGTCCCTGTACATATGATATATGGACCATGTACTTTGATGGATCCAAAATGTGGCTGAAGTTCAAAGAATCTTGTGACACTGCAGCTGTTGGCCAGTCCTGTATCTGCCTTCTTTGTATTGGTTGTAACTTTTCGCCAATGAAGTTCTGACAGAAAATACAAACCGTCCGTGAGGAGAGTTTTAGTCCAACCATGAACCTGTGTCCAGTCTGGCAACCTCATGCCTATACTCAATTTTATGCTTTGGTGTTTTTGAGCTTATCCAACTAGTAGAAATGGAGAGGGGAAAATCTAAACGAGAAAACCTAAATCAAATGTCTTTATATGCTTGTTTAAAGGAACAACCTCTCCTGCTCTCAATAATTCGAGATCTCTCTTCTGCCCCAAAATAAATAAGTGTTGATGCATAGTTCTATTTAAATAAATAAATAAAGGTGAAAGAAGAGAAAGGCTTCCTGCGCAGAGAGGTGAAGCAGGCAACTCCACCGAGGTACTATCCAGGCTTGTTGGCAGTGGAACAATTCTTGTGTTCCTACGTGAATCCATTGGGGCACTGTCAAGGCCTGCTGGCAATGGAGCAACACCAGAGATGAAAATTTATACTCTAGAAATACTAAGCTCACGAGCTAAACTACCCTTCCCAATTCGAAACACTGTAATCTAGTTGAATCTTATGTTGTGTTCAACTGAGAAGGTACAAAGGAAACCATGTCTTCCCATGATGGAATGGGCGAAGCCAAGCAATATACACAATGGATCAATACTCCCTAAAGGACCAAGGCCCCGCACTAAAAAAATGAAACAAGACAAAGAAGCTGGTATTCAACAGGTGTGTCGCCAAGTGTTGTAGCAGTTGTAACACCCTCCAAAATTTTGGTTTGCACTTAAATTTCAGAGCCTTGGTCTTTCCCTCCATTGTTGCAAACACTTGAGCTCATTTCATGATCTTTCTAAGAGTCTTTTCACCCCTTTTGCTTGTTTGATCAATTATTCTCTTCTTGCATGTTTGATTGTTTTACCATGCTTACGGTCCTTTTTTGGTGAGTTTGAAGGTTGGTCTTTGTGTATTCGAGTTGTCCTAGCTATGTAAACATCTGTCCCCCTCATACACAAAGTTTTAAGCATTGTTGCACACGTGTCTTCACAGTCGTCTTAAAGTCTATCTTAGGTGTCGCACTTGTCGTTGTTTATCTTAGGACAATCTCACGGAGGGTAATGCTTTGTCTTGTTGTTCTGGTGGTCTATGTTGTTGTATCGTCGAAGTATGCTAAGTGTGTGATCACAAGTTCATGTTCCTCACAAGCTCACTTTCCTCCCACACTTAGCCATTTATCTGAAATCCTTCCGACTGGGCAACTCACTTTCACCAGACCCTCGACTGAACTGCACACTGCACAGTCTCAGCCCTCAATGATGCAACCTTGATGCCTGGAACTATGCAATGCAGAGCCACTGTCCCCTGGGGCAGTTGTACTGCACAATTCCAGAGCTGAGCAGCCTCCCTTCATCCCCATAATTGCGTAAATGTTCTCCTAGCTTGACCTGAATTGCGCATTTCACAAGATCAATCATCAAGATTCTTCCTAGCCTGCTGGAACCCACAATGCATAAAGTACCAAGCCTACCTTGCCTCCCAAAAATGCGCATAAGTGTCTCCCTAGTGTACCCCCCTAAGTCGGGACTCACTGATCTCAAGAACTACGCAGACCTGTCCTCCCAGGCCCCTTTGTTGCTCAGTCCTACCTTGCCTTTGAAAATTGCGGGGGCTTGCCTCCCAAGGTCCCATCTTGCATTAACCATTGACTATCTAAACTATGTAATCCCATCTCCCAGTGGTTTCTATGTAATTTTCACTAGTAGTGAAGACTGTGCTTAGGAGTTCCTCAGCAAAGTCTGAGCTACGCTCTGCGCAAACTAAGTGACCAAACTCCCTCCTTGTCACCTGGAACTACGCAATGTGCAGTTACTGAGCCCTCTTTCCCAGCCTGTCACCTATCTCGGGCCCAATCCATGGATAACAATGCTTCATCTTAGACTACAAAGTTTTTGGATTTAATGTTGTCCTGTCATGAGTGAATTGCAGAAACAGGTGCACTGTTAGATCATGGCAAGATGATGAATAAGGAAAATAAGGAGTGAACATGTTAGAAGACTCACTTATAGCTTAACAAACAAAGAAGCTCATCAAGAACAATAAAAGGGAACACATGCATGTAACCACCTCTCAAGACCAAAGATCATTGAAGACCTTACATCATCAAGCTATGTAGAGGAGAAGAGAAAGCACATCCAAGAACACATCTATCACTCAGTAGTAGCAACGACTTGACATTGCCACCTCAACAAGCTAATCCATGTCAGCAGTGTCATGTCAAGTCGTGTCATGAGTTCTCAAAGGCCACATCACTATTATGAGCCATGTATATTGTAATGTAAAGTGGAAGTCCAATGGAAACACATGAATATGAAGAGTCATGTCAATTAAAAAGTCATGATGGTAGTTAAAGAGTCACAAGGGTCAAGCATCACCCCTTGGTTATATATACCCCCTCATTGTATGAGCATAGGACTTTTCACCTTGGCTCCTCCCGCAAAGCATAGAGAGTTTCAGTCAGTTCTTTGAGGAGCAAGGAGTGGCTCCAAGGTCCCATTACTAAGGCTAGTGATGTATGATGTAAACATGTGTCTTAGAGCTTTTGCTTAATATAGAAGCCTTTTTAGGCCAACACTTTTCCATGCATGACTTATGGATGTTTGTAAGACTATTCTATGAGCATTTATATTTCATGTTTGTTTCACATGTACTAAGATAGTTGAACTATTTTTGGTTATTTTGGTGTTTATCTTGTTGGGAATGTGTTGTAATGGTTTTCACTTCTCTCTCATCCTTGTGGACTACTCCGCAAGATACTAGATAGACCTTTCCTCGTTCATCGCTTATAACAATCGTCACATTCGCTGTGGACTATTCCACTAGATGGTAAACAGATCTTTCCCTATTATTTGGTTTTAACGACTGCTGCATATGCTGTGGAATATTCTACTGCATGCTGGATAGGTCTTCCTGGTTCACGTGTGTCTATTCCTGAGTGGTACTATCATCTCTCACTTAGAGGCTCACTTTTCTCCCTCCCTTCTGTAGTAAGAGAACTTAGACACAGTTACGTTGCACACTCATTAGGCACACTCACGTTGTTTTTCGAAGGTACCATTGAAACACTCTCTTGTGTGGAAAGGTAGAGTCGAGGCAAATCTCTAGGTATTTGGAAACTATGCCATCATACTGGATGGGACTCCTACACCAAACGGTGCGAGTTCTGATTGGGACCTCATATCAGGGAGATCCCTTGAATGTTGGCAGATCCAACACTGTCAACACACTCACAACTATAAAGATAGAAGTGTTATTGCTCCTAGATTTCCACAACCTACAAAGTTGACATTACAACAATTTGAGGAAAAAAGAAAAAAAGGGATTTGTTATAGTGGTGATAGAAAATATACTGAAGGTCATAAGTGTGCTGAGAAGAAATTATTGTACATATATTGTGAAGAGGAAGAAAAGGAACAAGAAATATCAAAAGAAGATGATATACAATAGGAACCAACCCCAGAGAAAGAAGAAATAAATCCGACCATATCTTGTAATGCATTGGCAGGAATTACCACTCCTCAAACTCTCAAGATAGAATGATATATCAAGAAGAAAAATGTAATAGTGTCAATTGATTAAGGTAATACACATAATTTTATTCATTGTAAGATAGTCAAGGAATTGAATTGCTTCCTATATCAAGCACGAGAGTGTGAAGTGATGGTTGCAAATGGAGGAACTATAAATTGCTCTAGAAGTTGCCATAATATCAAGCTAACCATGGGGGAATATCTGTTGAATAGTCCAATGCTTTCCATTCCAATGGGTGGTGCTGATGTTGTATTAGGAGTCTAATGGTTACATTCTTTGGGGACAATAACTTTTAATTTTCAAGAACTTTTCTTGATTTTTTTTTGGAAGGAAAGGAAGTTGAATTAAGGGGTATCGCAGGGAAACCATGAAAGATAATCAACTCTGATGGCATGACAAAGCTTTTGAACAAACAACAATGGGGCATAATTGCACAATTATGCTCACTAAATCATTTATTTCTCCAGATCTCCAAAAAATATGGGACAATCATTCCAAGGTATTTGAGACTCCCAAAAGCTTCCCACCTATTCATGATCATGATCATGCTATTCATTTGATTCCAGGAAGTGTTCCTCCAAACACCAGGCCTTATAGATATCCCTATGCCCAAAAGAGTGAAATTGAATGTATGGTTTTTAGAAATGTTAGAGGCTCGTATAATTTAATCTAGTCAAAGTTCTTTCTTTGCTCTAGTTGTATTGGTGCACAAGCAGGATGGATCATGAAGCATGTGTCTAAATTATAGGGAGCTCAACAAGCTCACTATTAAAGATAAATTTCCCATTCCTATCATTGATGAATTGTTGGATGAATTACATGGAGCAATTTACTTCACCAAGATGGATCTTCGTTTAGGATATCATCAAATTAGAATGAAGATTGAAGACATTCTGAAAACAACATTCAAAACTCATGAGGGTTGTTATGAATTTTGGGTCATGCCTTTTAGCCTTACTAATGCACCTTCCACATTTCAAGGTTTGATGAAATATATTTTCAAACCCTTCCTTAGAAAATTTGTTTTAGTATTTTTTGATGATACACTAATCTACAAAAAGTCTTGGAAGGATCATGTTCAACATGTTGATAGGGTGCTCAAATTATTGGAGGAGAAACAATTATATGAAAAACCTCCAAATATTTCTTTGGAGTACAAGAGGTGGAATATTTGGGTCATATTGTATCTCAAGAGGGTGTTAAGGTAGACCCTAACAAAATTAAATCCATTAAGGAATGGAAAATCCCCACAACCATAAAGCATATTCGAGGATTTCTCAGGTTCACAGGGTATTATTGCAAGTTTGTTAAGAATTATGGGAGAATAGCAACATCTCTAGCAACATTACTGAAGAAAAATTCATTTTCTTGGACTCCAAAACAAACTAAGTTCTTTGAACATCTTAAAGAGGCAATGTGTCAAACACTAGTTTTAGCTACGTCTGACTTCACAAAAACCTTTATTTTGGAATGTAATGCCTCAAGAAATGGAATTGGTGTTGTTTTAATGCAATAAGGAAGAGCCATTGCTTTTGAAAGTCATCCAATCAAAGAAAAGTATTTACACAAACCTATTTATGAGAAGGAAATATTGGCAATACTATATGCATTAAAGCAATGACGACCTTACCTAATGGGAAGACACTTTAAGGTAAAAACATATAATGGTAGTCTTAAATACTTTTTGGAACAAAGATTATCTCAGAAGAGCAACAAAAATGGGTCACAAAGATGTTGGGTTATGACTTTGAAGTCATCTACAGAAAAGGGAAGCAAAATGTTGTTGCATATGCACTCTCAAGAAAGGATGAGGATGTGGAAGCATTTCCTTGTGCCATTTCTGTTATCCAACCTGATTGGATAACTGGGATGAATGGAAGAATGATGAAGATGTGTGGACACTCATTCAAAAGTTGCAGCAAGATTCTAGTACATCTGATACATTTAGCTGGAAAAATGATTCATTATGGTACAAATATCACTTATATTTTTGTGAGAATTCTCAACTCAAACAAAAGATTCTTTTGGAATTGCATACCTCCCCCTTAGAAGGGCCCTCAGGATTTTTAAAAACTTACCACATGGTAAAGAAGGATTTTTTTTGGGATGGCCTTAAATTTGATATTCAAAAGTTTGTGGCAGAATATTTGGTTTCCCAACAAAATAAAGTTGAGACAATTAAGAGCCCGGGTTTATTACAACCTTTAGCCATTCCAAGTTAGCATTGGGAGGAGGTCTCAATGGATTTTATCACTTGTCTACCCAAGTCCAAAGGAAAGAGTGTCATCATGGTGGTAGTTGATAGACATACCAAGTATGCACACTTTTGTGCATTATGTCACCCTTTTAAAACCAGTGTAATTGCTATTGCATTTATGGAAACAATTCAAAAGTTACATGGAAAACCAACGATTATTCTAAGTGATAGAGACCCCATTTTAAGTGGAATTTTTTTGACGGAATTATTTTCTTGTCTTGGTACTCAATTAGCTCATAGATCATCTTAGCATCTTCAATTCAATGGGCAAACTGAGATAATGAACAAATGTTTGGAAGGATATCCTTGTTGCTTTATATCTGATAAAGAAACACAATGGGTCAAGTGGTTACCTCTAGTCGAATGATGGTATACCACTTCCTTCGATACTACAATAAAAATGGCCGCATTTATGACACTTTATGGATATCATCCACCATCCATTACATCGTCTTTAAGAGAAAATTCTAAGGTTCAAGCAGTGAAAGAGCACATCAAGTATCAACAACTAGTTCCCCAACTCTTAAAGGATAACCTCATTTTGGCGCAGAATTGAAAGAAACAATAGATAGATCAACATCACAATGAAAGAAGTTTTGATGTAGGTGATTGGGTATTTTACGACTACAACCATACAAACAAATGTCCCTAAAGTAAGCTAAGAAGGATACTAAATTATCACCCAAGTACTATGGTCCTTACAAAGTGTTGCAAAAGATTGGTACTATGGCATACAAATTGGAGTTGCTTGCATCTTCTAGAGGACACCTAATTTTCCATGTTTCATGCTTAAAGAAGGTTATCGGTGACAAGCTCCCAGTTCAAATAGTGTTGTCAGAACTTGATGAAGAAAGGAAAACGATATTTGAGCTTAAAGCAATCACGGAAACAAGAATTCAACAACTACGGAATCGATTAATTTCAGAGTATCTCATTAAGTGGAAAAACTTACTCGTTGAAGATTCCACATGGGAGGATGAGAATGTTATACATAAACATTTGAAACTACTAAAGTGTTGAGGACAACACTTTTTTGAAGGAGAGGGGCATGTTAGGTCCCTATAATACTAGTGTATCCCCCTTATTCTTATTGTTAGTGTGGCCCCCTATTGTTATTATTGTGCCCATGTATCCCCATATTGTTATTGTTGTGCCCCATATAAGCCCACTATTGCTATTGTTGTGCCCTTACATTATTATTGTTATGTAGGCTCTGATTATATTGTGACCCCTTAGACTCCTATATATACCAATGAGGTCTTATTGTTTGTATCATCCAAGAAATGTTCATTTATGTAATGTAAATGAGGTTTCCTCCTCGAAGAGGATAATTTTTAAGTCGTTAATTTATCTTTTCTTCTGTTTTGTGAGTTGGTTGCATAACACCAATCTTGCGACGAGCCAAAGCTTGTTCTCTAGGCATTTTAATCGCAAAGGAGAGAGAATAAATAGAGCAGAGAGAGAGAGAGTGTATAAGCATTGGCAACCCGAATAACCACAAACCAATATTGATTGTTGAGACTAGTTGTTGCACCCTCGTTGGGTGGCTACGTGATAATTAAGAGATAAGACAACAATAAACACCCATATGCCTTAAGCCTATGCCCACTGGAGTGTTTTCGGGAGGAGTTGAAGGTGATGGAGCTTTAACAGTCGATAGGGATGGTTGAGAGTGAGTGCCAATAGTTGACACAAACTCAAACAAGTAAAGGGACTAGGCCAGGAGAGCTTGGTCCTTTGTCTTACTCTATCACAAAGATGTCATTTGCAAAGCTTTTTCCTTGCCACTGCTAAACTTTAATAAAATGATAGGTATAGATCAATGCCAACCAAAGAAACATTCTTAAAAACATGTTATGGTTCTCGCAATATCCTTCAAGTGTACCATTGTATTCACTACCTATCTTAATTATAGATTAATTCTTGTCTTCCCTCCTAAAACAGCGAAAACCTTAACGCCATGCACGACTAAAATCCCAACTTACTTCCATTTTGAACTTCGTGTCACATTCTTTTTATAATTGGACTAATAAATAGTGTCTAAGACTAAATAACTAAATTATTCATGCAATTAAGAAAACAACCACTTAAATGAATTGTAAAATACTTCTTAACCCAATTTAAAAAAAAAATAAAAATAAAAATAAAAATTCAATAATATAAAATTCAATTTACTATTACTTTCAAGAGGGAACTATCCTTTATCTCATAATTATTGTTATATGTGTAAGATTAAAAAAAAAGAAAAAAAAGAAACTACAACTCTATTACCCAGAAAGTACAATGAAAGTCACTTAAATTGTGCGAAGCGAATCAGTCAACACTGTTAGTGTGGTCTAGTCAACACGATCTAGCACCCGTTAAGTCAAATAATTAAATTAGAAAAAGAAATAATAATTAAAGTCGATCTGGGTATTATAAAACTCAAGTTACCTTCGGAACTTTCGAGAGGGCAATTTTTACGAAATTAAGAGTCTTTAGGTTGGAAGTTTCGCGATACAGAGACAACGGGTATTAAACCATCCCTGAACGATTCCTAAAGCCTTCAGTTCTCGCTAATAGTCTTCGAGGCATCCCAGTTATAATTACGATAATTATTATAGTTAATTTATTTCTTACACACTCTGGGCACCGGGTTTCTGAATAGGAAGACTTATTCTCTTATTCTGCTCTTGGGTTCTCATTCTTTTTCGATACCGCGGAGCGGTCCTCGGTTCGAATTTCTGTGAGTGCATCAATGGCTGAGGATCTTGAGAAGCAGGCTATCGAGGCCTTTAAGGAAGACGAGTTCGAACATGCCGTCGATTTGTATACGCAGGCCATACGCCTGGAGCCTTCCAATGCCGGGTTTTATGTTGACAGGGCCTGGGCGAACATTAAGCTCGAGAATTATACAGGTAGACTCGAAACCGTGACATTCTGGTGTATTGCCCACAATGCGACCGGTGCCTTTAAATGTTTTTTCAGTCGCCCTAGGGTTTCAAATCTGATCCCAAAGTCTCGAGGAAACTGTTCATTATCTGTCTTGAAGTGACTCGTGTGGGTTTTTGTGGATTGCTTTGCAGTTGGGTTGTTTTCTCTTTTTGTAGAACTGAAGGTCAAATCATATGAAGAAAATATATAATGTTTGACTGCGTTTTAAGAAATTCTACATTATACTTGTTTAGCGGTTTATTTGATTTCGTTATGAGTTTAGTTTCCATGGAGTGATTGTTAATTCCAATCTGTCGAGAGAGAGAACGGATCCGTTCGAGGGATATAGGGTTAATTGTGTTGGCTAAAGATCTATTGATATTATAGCTGATTGTAACTTTAGGATGGTGTGTTAGGAAACAATAGTTTTAAATTCTTTTTCAATATAATCCTATATTGCTGGGTCCAAGCAAGGGTGCTCAATGTTTCAACTTTCTGCAGGAGGATTTGGCCTTTGGTTTCAATTGCCAGAGTATAGTTTGAGGATGTATTGCAGCTTGAATTACAATCACTGTTTTGGTGCATGGAGCTGTGAAATTGAACGTTGGAGCCTTGAAAGTTTGAATCAGTGTTAACATGATTAGTCATTTAAAAATTGATTTGAATTGCATCTTTTGAAAACAATTCTGCATGTAGCCTTTTTTCCGTTTTTTTTTGTTATCTCAGATCTTTCTCCCTTTTTGGGTCAGTTGTATACGTTTATGCGATGTTTGCAACTTTGGTGCCAGTCCATGATAGCTTATTTAAGGTTACATTTTTGACGTATTTAAGCCTTAATGCCAGTCTCGGCAGTTTATGCGATGTTTGCAACTTTGGTGCATCCCATGACAACTTCTCTGAGGTTATATTTTCACAGTATCTAAGCTGGGATGCCAGCCTCCGTAGTCAACTGAATCATAGAATGCGTGCGGAAGTTTGTTTGGTTGGAGTCAGAACAACATCTGGACGCAGCGATGACTTATTGGTTCTGGTTCTTTGTCACAATGCGGTGACTGGTTTGTTTTTTCTGAGTTATTGTGGACACTCACATGGGTTATGTTTTATGATATTCAACTCAATTTCATTGTGCATGGTTTGTTTTGTCAGAAGCAGCCACTAGATGTCTCACTTAGTAATGCAGGTTAACTTGTTCCCAAGTTTGTTTTGTTTGGAGTCAAAATACTATTTTAATGTATTGGTGCTGTATTGATTCTGGTCTATTTTTGGTATTTTTGTTGGTTAACTGTCCTTTTTGCCCACTAACGGTCTGTTTTGTATACAATGGGAACAGTCGAGTACAACAACCATGTAAATGTGCTTCCTTTTTCACTGTTTTAATGCATCCCTTTATCCGGTGGGGTGCATGTGTTTGAGTTTGAACTGGGGTCACTGGTGGGAAGTGACCCTTCTTACCACTTACACCACACTGCGTAACCAACAAACTGATTCTGCTCCATAGCTACGATGTGTTGATTTGCTTGTTTTGCTGGGAGTGATTACAGATAATCTAAATTGAAAATGAGATTTTATTAATGTTGATGAATGACCCTTTCAGGTATTAAATAAATTTAGCGTAGTACTTTTTCCGTTCTACGAGAATTATATGGTTATGGGAAGGAATTAGGTGGCCACCTTTTGCATTGTGATGCAAGGATATAAACGTCCTCGGCGGGGAATTTGGTTCTTGATGTTTCTTGATCTTATGATTATTTATTTTTATCCTATTTTGTTGCATACCCCTGCTATATTTTAATATCTCATCAGTCTCGTAAACTTAGGCCATGGTAAACTTAGGGACCCCTTTGAGAGTTCTAGTTGTGCATCATTTTGTAGACCAGAATTGTATTTTACTAAGCAAAGCTCTAGAATATGTAACACAAAGCTAGACCACTGTAATTTGACAAAACATTCCATTATTTGTTATATGACACCTGAATTATTCCTAAATCTTAAGCCTAGTAGGAGAACCTTCATGGGATTATATTTGTCAATGGCATTCTCCCTTGGATTTCCTTTAAAATGAAACCTACTAAAAATACAATCTTTCAAGGAATGAACCTAATTGGGCTCTAGAGTGGTAATGAATCTTTATGTACAAGTTTCCTAAAAATTTGGCCTAATTGACTAAAATGTACACGTAAAATTGGAAATCTAATGTGTCGGATATGAGAAACAATCTCGTCAACAAATGAAATTATATAGAAATTAGCCTAGAATATGAGTAAATTTAAATTCTAAACACTTGCAACAGAATTGTGAATTTGCTTGAGAAGTGAAGGCCCATAAATTCTGAATTGCTATAATATATGAAATTAATTCTGAACACTTGCAACACAATTGTGAATTAGCTAGCTTAAGAAGTGAATGTCCAGAAATGGGAAATTAGTGAAAGGTTCTCTCCAAAGTGATAGGGCTGGCAACAACTGACTAATGTGGAAGAGAATGTTATATAAAAACATAAAATATGTAAGAATCAACATCCATAATCTTACATGAAATGCTAGAGATGTTTTGTAGCTGTACATTGTTCTCACCGTAAGAACATTGCTTGTTATGACGCCATTGGGGATGTGTTTATGCCTGATGATGTTTTCCCAAAGAATGAAAGAAGGTAAGTGCAAATGCTGTGGCGAAAAATGGGATCAACATAAATATGTCAAGGGAAAAGAGACCAAGAATCTGTATACATGCGAAGCAGCCAATGATTTAGACAATGAAGAATCAGACGCAGACTAAATTGAAGATTATCCACAATTTTCTTTAGAAACCATATAATGATAATATTTTGCAAGTATCATTATTGGCCATGACAAGTATATCTCAGCCCGAGACATTAAAGTTAAAAGGACATATCAAAAAGAACAATGTAATGGTTCTAATAGATATCGACAACACCCATAACTTTTTGGACTCAAATATGGCGAAAAGGCTCAACATTTTCGCATATCCCATGCCCAACATGAAAGTGTGATGGTAGCTTTGGAAAGAAAATTGAAAAAGTAGGGAAATGCCATAAACTCAAATTACAGATTTAGGACTACAATTTGGAATCTCTGTTCTACACTATATGATTAGGAGTGGATGTGGTCCTAGGTATCCAATAGCTACAAACCCTAGGCACGTACTCTGTCAACCATCAAAAGCAATTTGTAAAGTTTAGAAGGAGGGGGCAGAAATACAAGTTATTTGAGTTGCAGCCCCCTCAGAATCAAATCATATCGTCATTCCAAGTGATGAAGCCGATCTGGAAGGGAGCACCGACATATGTAGTGCAATGCCATTAGATGGAGATGTTGGCTTCAGGATTGGTGAGTGAAGAACCACCTGAAGTTTAAAAATTGATTCAAAAACACAAAAAGGTGTTCCGAGATATTCCTATCAACATGCTGCCTGAAAGAGAAATTGAGCATGTCATCAAAGTCAAATCAAGGTCAAACCCTATCAATATCAAGTCGTATAGGTATCCACATCATAAAAAAAACTGAAATAGAAAGATTAGTCCAAGATCTTTTGAAGTGTGGAATCATATCAAAAAGTAGAAGCCCTTATGTTGCTCTAGTGGTTTTAGTCCAAAAGAAGGATGGATCCTTTAGACTATGTGTAGATTATCTAGGATTGTACAAGGTAACGATTAAAATTAACTTTCGGATTCTCTTTATAGATGAATCTACCGGTAAAGATAGACTTGCTACCATAACATTCCTTGTGCAGTTATTTCAAAAACACAACATTAATCTAAGCTACTTAATAACACACTTTTCAACAATCTATGTAATAACATTTTTGCATCAAGCTAATTTCTCGCAACAGCTACATATAACATTGATGGGACATTAAGATAAAGACCATCATTGATTTCGATTCCACTAAAGGCTGTTTTTACTTCTTAATTGGATATTCAATTTGGACAACAGTCTCCTAGTAGCCTAAGAATTGAGATAGATTTGTTACCTTAATCCTTCAAAGAGATGACTGCCACATACAATATGCACACACAATATTCTATGATATATATACATAAATAGCAAAAGAAATACTCAACACTGATCAACACTTTAGAAAGAAATCAAACTATATTAAAATCCAATGATGATCAAGGAAAAATCAATAGAATTAAATACAATTTGTAAGTGAATCAAATGGAAGAACCTACCAAAAGAAGAAGCCTTTTGGGAGACATAAGCATTTCGTCAACAACACCCATCGTTACGTATGCTTTGAGGACAAAGCATTCTTTCGAGAGGGAGACAATGTTATGTATAAAGTTATTTTTCTAACATAAATTAACTTCATTTTAGACTTAGGGGCACAATCAAAGCTCATGCCCCCTCATGTAATGAAGCTTGGGATATATTTAAAGCGAGAGCCCTCATTCATTGTAATGGTCATCCAATTATTAATAAAAACATATGTAGTTTTGTCTATCACTGAGGAAGTCTGCTCTACTTTGTAAAATGAATCGTCAGAAGTTGTGAGAGAGGAATGTTTGTGTGTACTTGAAAATCTTAAGAGAAGAAAGATTGATTAGGTTAAAGGGTGGGATATTACAGAAATTCTACTTATTTTCAAATTTTGGCTTGTTTTCTTGGAAAATCCTATTTTTGATGGAATATTTATCCTGGGCATATTCTCTCATTATGAATTCTTGGAGTGAGCTTTTCATATTCAGAAATTGTTTAGTTTTCTCTAATGAACTGGCGACATTTAAAATCATCAGTGGTACTCATAGTGTGCTCATTAAGTTGGATGCTTCATTTTTGTTGAATTTACAATAAGTTTATGTTAATTATTTACTGATTAGCTTGAGAATTTATGTATACTGAGCTTTTATTTATTTTATGTCCTTGTGTCTAATAGACGCTGTGGCTGATGCAAACCGGGCAATAGAATTGGATCCTTCTCTGGCAAAGGCATATCTCCGTAAGGGGTAAACATTTTGTTCTATGTTCACATTCTGACGTTTTTCTCTTTCAGGTTTTGGTGGTGTGAAAATGCAGTCACTGATCCACTAGCCACACATGTTTATAGTTGAAATGAGAGTTGATTCAAATTTGTCATCCCGAATTGGCATTTATATTCAAATGTCATTCTAATATAACTTATCTTTTTACCTTACAGTATTGCTTGCTTTTCTCTGGAGGAATATCAAACAGCTATGGCTGCATTTAAGGCAGGATCTGTTCTTGATGACAACAACCCAAAGTTTAAGACTTGGATCGATAAATGCGATGCACGGCTAGTTGGTAAATTGGCTCTACCATAAAGAACTTATCTTTGAAAGAGATAGCCTTTTTTAGTTGTATAAGAGTAATAATCTTTGATTGCTCTTTGTTCTTGAGCATTTAATCTCCAAAGAACTGTAACGATTGATTCTAGTGAAACAAACTTTAAAATCTCTGTTTCTGGAAAGGATATTCTAGTCTTTTGTGTTCCCAGGAAATTTCAAAAGGAAAAAACCGATCTTTAATGAATAAATTACCTTCAGTTCTTAGAAAATTGTTCTGCCTGTGTGATGTTTGAAAAAACTGTCTGAAATCCTGCAAAATTTTGTCCAAGGCACCTGAAGAAAAGCTTCCATGTCAATCGCGAGTCCAAACATGTGAATAGTTTCGCCAGTGCATAATGCTTGCTCTCACAGGCAATTTTGCTTGTGTTCTTCCTGTTTGAGAATTGTGAGTGTTTCTTTGCTGGGTTTCTGTGTATTTCTGACTTGTCTTTTTTCCAGGTTATTCACTTATAATCTTAAAAAAATATATTTAACCTTCGTCTCCTGTATTCATGACTATCTTCATGGGCCACTGTCTCATAGTAAACTAGTATGGATATAACTTAAATCTGGATCTCTTGAGACTTGGAAGTTTGTGCCTCTGTGTTCAATAGATCTAGGGTTAAGATGGATCTATGTTAGTTCTATTGAACAAGTCTTTAGAAAAAAGTAGTGACATACATGAGATTCAACAGATCCTCTCTCTTTTAAGGAATCAAAGATGAACTGATGTAAATTCTGGATAATAGGAACAAATGGAATCCCTTACGATTGCATATTTAAGATCTCCCAAATGGACAACCTATATGGAGGGTCATTCAAAATGGCAGAAAGATCATTTCTCTATTTAGTATATATGGAGGGTCATTCAAAATGGCAGAAAGATCATTTCTCTATTTAGTAGTACTTCTGAATCCTGATAATAATATTCAAATTGGGACAAGGTTTCTCTTGGCCATTTTTTTATTATCTCATACCGCATTAGGATGTTGAATCAGTTACATCAATTATTCTAGTTCTGGATCTAGTGTCAGAATGAAAGGAGCTACAATTAGAATTGTGTGTTCATTTATTGATGTATCATTGTCTTCTTTTATACTCTTTTGATGAGAAGAGTATTATGAAATATAATGCTTGCTTCCGTCTTCCGCTTATAGAATATGTGATGGTTAATGAGTTTGAGATGTTCATATAAGTGTATGTGGCATGGTTTTGTTTGATGGGTATTTGACCTGTAGTATTTTGTCTTCATTTTGATTTGAAACCATACAGAAGAAGCTGCATCAGATGGAAAAGAATCAGAGTCTGTTTCTCCAGCAGCAGCCAATGGACCTGTTGCCCCTGTATCAGATAATGGTCTTCCAAATGTAGGATCAGAGCAGCTGACAGCCAGAGATAATACTAATACTAATAATAATAATCTTGGTGAACCTTTGCAACCAACTAAACCTAAATACAGGTAAACATTATCAGTGTGTATAATGCTTTAAATTTTAATATTATATGTTGGATATTGAAGCATTTGATGTCCTTCTGTTGAAGGATCTTAAATCAGAGGATCCTTATCGGTTTGTTCTTCCTGTTTGTCAAATAGCTGTTATTTGAATTGGATGAGGCTTAATGGCAATGCATTTCAGTCTGTGCACAGAAAGCATAGCTTCCGTGTTTGCATGACTCCTTTTATTACTGTTATTCTTATGGTTTGAACATTCTCATTGTTTCCTGTGCAGACATGAATACTACCAAAAACCAAATGAAGTAGTTGTTACTGTGTTTGCAAAGGGAGTGTCTAAAGACATTGTTATTGTTGAGTTTGGCGAACAGTTCGTATGTTTCCTCTCCTTGAGGATGATTGGTTCTTTTTGTTTCTTGTTTTGTATAATTAGTGGGGTTAAGATTTAGTTGGACTATTTTTTTGGTTTATATTATTGGTATAATAATCACTCTAGTGATCTGGTGGTTTTGGTATTCTTGTGATTTCAGTTGAGCATTATCATTGATGTTCCAGGGGAAGACAATTATGTCCTTCAGAAGCGTTTATTTGCTAAGGTAACATTTGCATTATAGCAATTTGTGTTGTTTTATGTTGTGGCCTAAAGGTGCATACGCATGGTAGTTGGCTGTAGTGTTTTGCATGTGATGCACCTTTTTGGATTCTACAATAGTCTATGTTCAGTTTGAATTTGCAATACTGGTTTGATACCTTATTTCTCTGGTTACTCTGTAATTTTTAATTTAAAATACTGCAGCTTGCCTGGTTACCTTTTACTTTTATTGCCTGACTGGACCTTGTATCAAGTGTATCATGTGGAAATAAAACTAGTTCAATGTTATTTGGATCTATTATGGTATCTGATATTTGACAATGCTTTATAAGAAGACGGATTTAAATGCTATCATTTAACCTTTCTGAACTTCTTAAGCAACAGAGAACATTAGGTACTTTTACTTCTTCAAGCTGTTATTTATGTCTGAATACAATGTTGTATTACATGTAGCTAGAACCTCTTATGAAATGTGGCAAACTAATCATATAGTCAACCCATTGTGCCTGAAATTGGCAGTAAAGGTATCTATGCTTTAACTCAATGTATGATATATCCTGAATAGGAACGGGAAAATGATGTTGGTGGTCAAATATTTGTATTGCAATAATGTTGAAAAATGGTATCAAGGAAGTGTTTTCTAGTGCTTTGTGCCTTTTGCGAAGTAACTTTATTTATAAAGTAATTTTATGAAGTTAGAAAGTGGCTTCTTTATTTAATTACTAAAAATGATTTTATAAAGTTTGAGTAGCTTAAGTGATTTTAGAAAGAATATATTTTTCTAAAAGTGACTTAAGTCATCTCAATGAGAGATTAAGTCACAATCATTGATCTTGAGATGACAAGATTTAATCTTGGCCATTGAGATCAAGGAATAGTGGTTTCAGTAATAACGAGTTCATAAAAGGAGGAGGTAGGAATTTTTTATTCCTCATGAGATTTGAGAAGAGGAGGAGAGCCAAGGGAGAATTTTAGCAGAGAAGGGCAAAGTACAACATGTACAATAGTAAAGACAGCAATCATGTAACTTGAATTCCAAGGCAGAGAACAGGCACAGAATTCAAGGCACGGACAGTGTGATTTGGCAATTGGGCTATATTTATTGTAGAGAGGAGGCACAGAATTTGAGGTTGTTTGAGGGTGGTTGAGCACTGTTCTTTTAGGCTATTAGAGCTCGATTTTTGAGGCAGTTTGAGGCTCAAAATTCAAGGCAGTCTGTGGGCATGAATTTCTAGGAGTAAGCTGTTGATTTTCTGAGTGTGAAGGTCATGAAAATCAAGGCAGCCAGTTCAGGGAATAGCTACAATACATTCTCCAAAGAATTTTTGGGAACAAATTTCAAAGGAGATAAGTGGATGAATTGCTATTATTACGTTGTAAAATTTTTTGATAACAAATAAAATTTGTATCTTGGTTTTCTCTTCGGGGTCTTTCTAGGGTCGTTGGACCAAAAATCACTGTGTTAAATTTGTGCGATTGCTGCATTTATTCTCAGAGAAAGTGAAAGAGTAGAGAGGGCTTATGTGTTTCATGTTTTAGCAAATATTCATGTTTAAAAACAACAACAAATTTCTATGTTGGGTTGGACATTAAACTGATGTGATTTCTAAAACAGAAATCGGGTGGGCCTACAATTTTTTGCATGGTATCAGAGCAATAGTGAACCTATCAGCTAAACAGTGCTGAATAACAAGCGTAAACAACCTACATACCCAGAGATTTGGTGGTTGAGAGAGAGACTGTTCACCGATTTTCAGTGTTGGATAGTTGTGTTGGCTGAGAGGGTCAAATGGCTATTAGTTTGAGGTTGGAGGATATGTTGGGTATGGCTGAAAATTTTTGCCCATGGAAGGAGAGGAGAGTTTGAGTTGTGGGATATTGTCGAGAATACAGTACAACCACCTACTGATCCTATTTAGTTGTCAGGCTTCAACAAGCACAATGTGAAGGCTAAGAGAATCCTTTTTGACGATTAAATGCCACTTTATAGTTTATACCTCATGTGTTAGGGAATAAATTTTCTTACAAGATGTGGGATTCCTTGATAAAACTTTCCAGAGCACTAATGAAAACAAAAAGATGGTGTTATGTGAGAAATTGAGAAACACCAAGATGAGCAAGACTGACATGGTGACCTCATACTTTATTCAATATCACACAGGTGAGAGATGAGTTGGCTGTAGTAGGAGAGATTATTCTTGATGACTAGTTGGTCAGGATGGCATTGAGTGGCTTTTCCAAAAAGTGGGATGGATTCATGGCTGACATTGTGGCCAAAGAGCATCTTCTAGGTTGGGGAAGTTTATTTAGGAGGAGATAGGGGGAATGCTAAGAGTGGCAATCGACGTGGTGGGAGGATGAGGAGGAGAATGTTGCCCTTGTAGGTAAGGGAAAGAAGTCCAAGAAGGGGCCTATGAGTCAGACTAAGCAAAAATGGAAACACAAGACACAAGATAAGGACATGAGCAAAGTGAGATGCTTTGCTTACTATAAAATGGGGCACCACGCCTTTCACTGCCTCACCTCGAAGGGAAAGAAGAACATTGCGGCTTTTGTGGAGATAGAAGAGTTCACTCAATTTGACAGAGAGTTTTCTATGGTGGTGAGCCTTGTCGCAGATTTATCCTCTTAGTGTGTGGCACCTAGACAATGGAGCTCAATGCCACGTGAACGGTGTTAGAGAGCACTTCACAGATTTGGTTGCGAGAGACATAAGGTAGTGTTGGGTGATGACTTTACAGTTGGAGCAAGTGGTGTGGCGATCTTAGCCTTTCAGAAGGAGTCACATTCTCCCTTGAAAGTGACAGAGGCCTTGTGTGTTCCAGGGATGAAGAAGAACCTTATTTCCATATCTGTTATTGAGGATAGAGGATATGTAGTGGTTTTCCGTGATGGACAGGTCCTCATGCATCTCAAGGGATCAAACATCATTTCGGTGAAAGTGATTTAGACAATGGAGCTTAATGCCATGTGAACGGTGTTAGAGAGCACTTCACAGATTTGGTTGCGAGAGACATGGATCATAAGGTAGTGTTGGGTGATGACTTTACAGTTGGAGTAAGTGGTGTGGGGATTTTAGTCTTTCAGGAGTCACATTCTCTCTTGAAAGTGACAGAGGCCCTGTGTGATCCAGGGATGAAGAAGAACCTTATTTCCATATCCGCTATTGAGGATAGAGGATATGTAGTGGTTTTCTGTGATGGACAGGTTTTCATGCATATCAAGAGATCAAACATCATTTCAGTGAAAGTGATTTAGATCCGCTTTTGGAAGTTATACAAAGTCATGTTTTAGTCAATGGGAACATTGGTATCCACTACCAGTAGTAGCGATTTATGTGAGCTATGACATAGGAGGATGGGAGTGGTGGGACACTTGTGTCACGGGGCTTTGTGCATTTTGAGGGAGATAGTTACAAGTGGACCAATGTTTGGCATAAAGCATCATGATGTGTGCAGGGGGTGTGTTTTGGGAAAGTACACCAAGACAACCTTTTTGGGCAGTGACAACAGCGCGAGTGATATCTTAGACTTGATTCATTCAAATCTATGTGGTCCTATGTCTTCATCTTCTTTGAGTGGATATTTATATTAGTCACTTTCATTGATGACTACTCTAGGAAGACTTAGATCTTTTTTAGGTCTTCAAGAGGTTTTGAGAGGTCAGTGCTCTTGTGGAGTACCAGATAGGGTGGAAGATCAAGGTCCTGAGGTTTGACAATGGGGGGGAGTACACCTCCCATGAATTTATATGTTTTTGTGCTAGTGCAAGCATCAAGAGAGAGTTGATAGTTCCTTACACCCCACAACAAAATGGGGGTGCTGAAAGGAAGAACATGGCCATAATTGGGGCTGCGAGAGCCATGTTACATGATCAGGGGCTACCATTCTTCTTATGGACAAAGGCATGCAACATTGCAATATATCTATAGAACAAGAGTCCACATAGAATGTTGGGGAGCAAGACTCTTGTGGTGGTTTTCGCTGGGAGGAAGCCAAAGGTGGGGTACTTCAGGATTTTTGGGTGTGTTACATATTCACATGTCCCTGTAGAGAAGAGGACAAAGCTGGAGCGCACGACAGAGAAGGGCATTTTTGTTGGGTACAATGAGACCTCAAAGGCTTATCAGATCTACATTCTAACCTTGAGGAAGGTGGTGGTGGTGAGGCAAGGTGTGAGGTTCAAGGAGGAGCGAGCCTTGAGGAGGTCGAAAGATTTGGGTCATGTAGAGTAGCAAAGTGCATAAAAGAGTAGTGCATAATAGGGAGGTTCACCATAGGGTCCAAGATCACAAAGGTTTGGTGGTTCACAGGCTTTAGGGGTGACGAGTCCACATGTTATAGGAGCATTTTTTCCTAGAGTACAAGTTCCATGCAAACCATAGGGGCACCATCATCAGGAGTACTAATTATAGAGGAGGATATACTTGTCCTAGTTCAAAAGGCCACTTCAGGGAAGAGGAAGCCTAAATGTGATGCTTTGTAGGAAACCTAGGAGACAGTGGGAAAGCCCAAGTGGTCAGTTAGGGAGCGCAGACCACTTGAGAGGTTAGGTAGCTATTTGGCTATGTGAAGATCGAGCCATTTAGCTATGAGGAGGTTGCAGGCCAACAGGTTTGGAGGGATGCAATGGTGGAAGAGTATGCTTCCATCATGAGGTGAGGGAGAGGGAAAACTTTTCTAGAGTGTCACAAGGGGAATAGGGGGTGTGCAACAACTTGAAACTCCCCTCACAAGCAACCACCGATTGACTTTCTTTCCCTGATTTTGCAACTTATCCAACTCCTTTGGTCACGCTTCCATGCTCCCCTCCTCAACAATCGTTGGTGGGGCTTTCTTGCTTTATGGAAAATAAGTGAAAGTGGATGATTATTGAAATCAGTGGAAAGTTTTAGTCCCGATTAAAGGGGTAAAATCCAGTTACATTATATGATTAGCTACCTAGCCCAGGTACTAGATATATTTAGGCATTTTCCTTCATTTCTCTTCTAGCCATCTTGCCCTTCTTTTGAAGTACCTCTCCTAAGAACAATGTGTGGGATATTGTGTCTAGGTCTAAGGGAAATTAGTTGTGATTTAAAGATGACTCTACAAGATCAAATATGTTGTGGATGGTAGCATCAAGAAGTACAATGTTTGTTTTGTGGCAGAGGGGTTCTCACAGGTAGAGGGAGTTGACTGTGATGAGACCTTTGCACCTATGGCTTGGTAAACTTTGATTTGAGTAGTGATCTCCATTACAGTAGAGATGGGTTGGAAGATCCATTAGATGGATGTGAAGACCACTTTTCTCAATGGGATTAGCTAGGAGGAAGTATATATCGAGCAACCACAAAACTTTGAGATGCATGGGAGAGATTCTCATGTATGCTGACTGAAGAAGGCCTTGTATGGGTTGAAGCAAGCATGGAGAGCGTGGTATTTGCAAATTGATTCCTACTTGCAATAAATGAGTTTTGAGAAGAATGTTGTGGATTCGAACTTATATTACATTGCGGTTGGCGAGGATTTGCTCATTCTTCTATTGTATGTAGACGATCTGTTTATTACAGGAGAGAAAAAATTCATTGAGCACTACAAGGGACACATTGTTTCAGAATTCAAGATGACTAATATAGGATTGATGTACTATTTTTGGGGATTGGAGATTTGGCAGGAGGATGGGCATATCTTCTTGGGATAGGGCAAGTATGCAATGGACATATTGAGGAGTTTTCATATGGAGGATTGTAGACCCATGACCACAATTATGATTACAAATTGGAAGAAGCTACATGCTTCTAATTTTGAGTTGGTAGATCTCACTTTATATCGCCAGTTGATTAGTTCGATGATGTATTTGGTCAATACCAGACCAAATATTGTTTCGTAGTCAATACATTATGTTGGTCCATTTACTATAAGATTTGTTGGAGGTTTCAACGTTTATTCAGGTTCCCAAACCAGAAATGTATGTCTCTTCACATGCAGACTTTGTGCCCACATTCTCCAACCTTTTAAACCAGATTCAACCTACATATTACTTCCTTCTTTATGGTGCTCCCTTCAACTATTGGTAACAAGAGTCAGATTGATGACTTTGGATTAGTATGGATATGAGGGACCATCCCCCTTCCCTACATACCTTAAATACATTGACATAATAGATCCCTTACCAGCAGGTAGACGAGACCAACTAGACATTAGCGACAACTTACTTCTTTTAATGTAATGGGCAATCCAGCTTTTCCCTTGGATCTTTCTTAGGACACGATTTTATCTTGTTTTCTTCTTTCAACCGTGGATGTTAGGAGACATAGATCAAGTGGACCATGATTAATACCTAGATCCTCTCCCTCTATACTTCCACCTCTTGTTGTGGTTGACTATACTTGGAGTCTAGGATTTTCCGTGTTTTAGCATGGATCTTAGGATTTACATTTCTTTTTTGCTCATTATATAGGTGACATACTGGTGCTCCGTACTTTGTATTGAACCCTTCACTCAACAATCCCATTGACCTATTTTTTGGTTGATTTTTTTCATTTTTTGCTTTTCCAAAGAAATCTTTTCATGCCATAGTATCATCCCCTATCACATTCAATAGCTGTCCTTGGTGGTTCATGCTATATCTTAACAATTTACTTATGTTATTGGGTTCCAGCTTTCAATCCATTTTTTTCTTCTACATTAATTTTTTTGAGGATTTCTTTTACATTATTTGTACACAAGATCCCTCTTTTATTTTGCATAGAAAAAATCATAATTTTATTAGTGGATAGCAAAAGAACATTTTATTGGCATTCATAACACCTTTCAAAAATGGGTGTTACAAGGGTATACCTCCCCATTACAACATGAACACTATTCACTCTTTCATACAAGTATTTTAAGGAGCTTGTATTTCTCTTTGCATAGTTTGAGCCCATAGGCTTTTAATATTATGAAGTTCAACGATTTAGATCCATAAAATTAAAATATAGAAAAGGATTTCACCAACAATTCCAAACATAGTTTTAAAAATCGGCTGGTCTGAATTGGAAACAGGTCAAATCGGCTAGTTAGATAGGCTCATCCTTTTACTTAAATTTTTAACATTACCATGAATTGACTCAGGATGTTGAGAGTGGTTTCGACCTCTTTGGATTTCATATGCAGAAACTAGAATTTTAGATCTCACTCAAAATCCAATAGACTTGGGGTTTCAGGATTTGGGGGGGTTACAATGTTTCCATTTGATTTTGTCATGTGTGAGGGTATGGGATTGGCATTTGATGAAGAGCATGAAGCCCTTCTTCCTTGATGTTGGTGGTATTGATTTTTGAACTCCTCTACCATGGCCTTAACGAAAGTAATACCCTTCATTGAAAGCAAAATAATTGGTTCGACATGCTAAGCTTTTTTGACCATATTATAAGGTTGAGGAGATGAACCCTTCACTCAAACCAAAATCATTAGTTAGGCATATTAAACTTTTCAATTTCTACTATATTTTAAACTTGAGGAATCCAAGTTTGAAGACTTTGAGCTAGATGATGTTTATGTAGCTCTTCTTAATGATCCCATTTGTAGTAGTGGCGAATCAATGATGAGTTTGATGAGTGATCATGTTGATCAATGATTTGTAGTAGGCTATTGGCCTTAACAAAAGTATACCCTTCATTGAAAGCAAAATAATTAGTTTGACATGCTAAGTTTTTTTGACCATATTATAAGGTTGAGGAGATGAACCCTTCACTAAAACCAAAATTATTAATTAAACTTTTTCAATTTCTACTATATTTTAAGCTTGAAGAATCCAAGTTTGAAGACTTTTAGCTAGATGATGTTTATGTAGCTCTTCTTGATGATCCTATTTTGAGTAGTGGTGAATTAATGATGAGTTTGATGAGTGATCATGTTGATCAATGATTTGTAGTAGGCTATTGGCCCAATAACTTGTAACATTGTTTTTGAACTCTAGAGGCCATTTGGAGCCTCATTAATTTATGTATTTTGCTGTTGATATGTATTTCACTTTGTGCCATTTTCATGTATTCACCCTTACATGGTATGTAGACGAGAAAACTTTGTATGTTTGGTCTCTAATAGTTTGGAATTATGGTTTGAAATCTTAATTTTTTTTCTAGTAAAATTATTATTTTATATGTTTTTTTCTTGTCTGATTCATTGAATCTTGCTTGATGTGGTTCTGCTTCAAATCTTGGATACATAGTGGCTTGTTCAAAACTTTGTTTTTGTTTCTAAAAAAATGGTTCCAAACATGAACAATCCCTTTAAAAGGGCCTAGATCTAATTCAACAAGGCACTCCTCTTGGTCCTCCCAGATGTGCTAGGCCCTTGGAGCCATTTGCAAGTCTTCCTTGACAAAGCATCTACCAATATAGTTCTTTATAAAAGACACAAATGGAAGATTAAATCGATTTTAAACAAATTGGAGTTCCTACTCAACCACACCCAAGCAATGATAACATGAAGAGAGCCTCATATGGGTTTAATGAAACATTGCCATGCCAATTCTTGAGAGTCATTTATAGACAAACCTTTATGTAATTTTTTTATACAAACAACGCCTTCCACTTCCACACACATTCAATATAGAATAGGGAACTAACAAGTGTAAGGAAGATTCATCAAATGCCTTATAGAGAGCAAATCTTCTAGGACCCTACTAGCTTTCTCTTTGAATGAAGGTTTGTGTTACTCTATCCCTAAGAATAAACGACATAAGTATTCTTGATTTGAGGGGACATTTGGGTTTCAATAATTTTTGATTTGCCACTGTAGCATATGTTCCTTCTCTAATCACCTTATATTCCAGGTAGGAGTATATTTATCGCCTCTAATAGAATTGAGGCCAAATGAATCTCATTAGCTTTCTCTTTTATCCTTGCATAATTGCTACTTAGTATTGCTAAATAATCATTCCACATTTGACCTTCAAAATAATTAAAGCCAAGCTTGTCGGAAATCATATAACCTTGCCTCTAAATTCTAGATGAATTTGGGTGAATCACTCGAGAGAAAAATTATCCCCTATCTCTAGGGGCAGGTACTATGTTTCTTATAAATGGTTCCATCCCCAACCTTCCAAACTAACCAATTTCCTATCAAGGACAAGGACAAAACAATCGTCTTCAATATTATTGGGACATTTTGCAAGATTTGACAGGAACTCTGATGCATTCTTCCACAGAAAGAGGTTCAATATACCACCATTCCTTCCTTCCAAATCCAAATCTAACAGAAGCAAATTTAAATAACCAATCTCAATCACAATGACACAAATAGATTTCTACCCAACAAGTTTTTCATTAAAACAAAATCTAAGCTTATGTGTGTCTCGTCCTAGGATAATGGCCCAATTGAGAAAATATAGGATACAATAACTCGTATATGATCCAATAGATTTGCCCTAGGTCAGTGCTCAATCTCTTTTGCGGATTTAGATCTCCAGCCTCTTTACACAACCTCGGACCCAACACGTTGCTCATTTAGATGTTGCTCTGAATCTTATGTTGCTATATAACGTGCCTTTCTCATTGCACGTTATAACTTTGCATTGAGCTAAATCTCTAACCCTAACCCTAACCTCAAAGTGATTAATGTTCGAGATTAGATCTCGTCTCACTTGAAATCAATGAGTAAGATTAAAAATTACTAAAGTAAATTACTTTACTTTTCCTAGGTTTCTTTTAGCCCAATAAGCCAACATACTAATATGTTGTTTTTTCCCAAGTTAGACTTATGCTAAGTTACATTAGCAACTTGCTCACAAGGCCTGTGTAGAAGTACTTGCTTGAGCTACAAAAATCAGCACTCCATCTTAGTGAGGGAGGTGGTTTTGGAAGAAATTGCTCCACCTGGGTCCATCTCTACTCCTACCATATCATTTGCTGTGGTAACCTCTCTCTCTGAACTATAAGACTTCCCTGCTGCTTGCTTTGGAGTTTGCACTAATGATTTGAAGATTTGTTGCTCCTAGGAGGTTTGAGCATCCATCAATGTTAGCGCTCATAACAACCGGTTTTGACAGATTTGGAAGAGGCCTCCTGCCCATCTTCCAGATTAGAAAATTGAGTCCTCGGTTCCAACTAAATTTTTAGAGCTTCTTGCACGATATTTTTCACTAACATTGATCCTTGATCCGAGATCCTCTTGGATCTACCTATAGGTGGTCTTGCAGGCCGAATAACTTACCCTTTTAGACACCAAACCTCAATAGTGTGTCCGAGCTAGCTCCCTATAAATGTGTGAATACTTGTTCTTTTTGGGGCACATCATCATACCCTTCGTCCTTTAGAGTTGAAACTGAGAGCAAATTCATCTTCAACTCCAGGACATATAACACATTTGCCACCTTTAGAGATCCTCTTGATTCTAGCTGGAATAACATTGTTCCAACTCCTTCCGCTGCATGTATGGTACTCATAACCAACTTTCACATGCATTTAGAATGAACATTTCTCTCATTCTTGTAACATGGCAAGATGCCAAGATGCCCTACTATCCATGAATCATGCATTGGTGTCCACAAATCAGGCACTTTTAAGACTAGTGCCTGTAAGACAAGCAACCACCAATGAGAACTCAAATTTTGTTATAATGTTTTAATATTTGCTAATGTTGCAACTTGTGCTTTCTCTGTCTTTTTTTGTTTGGACATTGGCTTGCATAATCTCTTGTTGGGAGATTTTCTCCTATTATGACTCCTTCAATGAAGGTACCCCATCACTTTGTGTACTCATTCAAGGTTGTCCTTACCAATTTTAGGTTTGAGTCGTTTGACACTTTCTCCCCTATTGCAAACAGCTCATCTCGTAACACTGTTCCAACTCCTTCTGCTGCATGTATGGTGCTCATAACCAACTTTCACATGGATTTAGAATGAACATTTCTCTCATTCTTGTAACATGGCAAGATGCTCTACTATCCATGAACCATGCATTGGTATCCACAAATCAAGCACTTTTAAGACTAGTGTCTGTAAGACAAGCAACCACCAATGAGAACTCAAATTTTGTTATAATGTTTTAATATTTGCTAATGTTGCAACTTGTGCTTTCCCTTTGTCTTTCTTTTTGTTTGGACATTAGCCTGCATAATCTCCGTTGGGAGATTTTCTCCTACTATGACTCCTTTAATGAAGGTACCCCATCACTTTGTGTACTCATTCAAAGTTGTCCTTACCAATTTTAGGTTTGACACTTTCTCCCCCTATTGCAAAAAGCTCATCTTGTACTTGAGATATTTGGGTGAGATGAGAGGAAACTGTATTAGACTTGGACATCTTAGTGCCTTGAGTTTCTTTCAACATCATTTTCTGGTTCTAATTGTTGCTTTGGTATAGCTTGGTCAATGCCTCCCACATTTCTCTGGTGGCTTTCTTTTCAGATATATGAGGAATAATATAATCCTTCACTCTGTTTTGAGATAATCCTTTTGGTTTTCATGCCCTTTTTCTTATGGGCGACTAAAAGTGTTGCATCAGTAGGACGAATCTAAGTTTGTTCTACAAACTTCCAGATTTCGTTCTTCTCTAACACCAACACAATTCTTTGTTTTCGGATATTGTAGTTAGACCATCCAAATGATCTTCAAACTTGAGTCCAATAGCCATATTTGTCCAATTGATCAAACCTTTTGCCAAAAGCAATTTTTCTTGATGAAGAAAAATGTTCTTTGAGTCTACCTGCTGGTGCATACCTCTACGCCCTAAGCCGTGGCACTGCACTGATCTAGTCACACATCTCTGACAAATTGCTACCATGTTGACCTCTGATGCAATGTCTCACAACAACTAGTCGACTGATTGCCACTCCTTGAGCTTTGCAATCAATTGGCCTTGGCAGTTGTTCGTTGCCTCGACAGTTGGTCTGCTGCTCTACGACTATGACCTAGCTGTGGTCCCTTGTTCCTGCGAATTATGCCTCTGCAACTTGTGCCTTCCTAGTACCTTAGCTATTAGTTGATCCTTGATACCTATTGTTGGTCGATGACTGCACACTCTTACAACTTGCTGTACCGACTGCCTCTCGACTTTTTCTGCTGTTGTTGTTACGACTTATCCTTACTAGCTTGTCTGCTGTCACGACTTATGGTTGTGCATCCTTGGTGGCCACCTCCTCATGTCGCGTCCCTATTTGGTTTGTACTATTGGTCGGTTGAGCCGTTTTATGCCCCTCGCTGGCTTTGCAATTTTGCCTAGCTTGGTTCTCAAAATTCAATAGATTATTGATTGTGTCTACTCCCTTTGTGATAGTCGGTTGATTTACGTTCCTCAATGCTGCTTGACTTAGCTGCCATTGAATTGTGGGTCTGACAACCCACTATGGGTGTTAGCCACCTAGTTCACCTTATTTATTTGTGTCCTTTTTTTTTAAAATTTCGTCCCTAAAAACATCTTCAATTGTTTTGTTGTTTTCAGCCCCTCTCAATATTTTTTTTTTTTGGTTTTTGGTTTTTTAATTTTTTTTTTAATTTATTGTTTTTAATTTTTAATTTTATTAGTGTCTTTGCACGATTGTGGCCAAACCTAGCCCAATGATCTTGTACATGACTTAAGAATTTTTTGCTTTGATACCATGTTAGATTTCCTGCAAATCCGTTGCAATTTTGAGATCGATTTTCTTCAGAGTTTTTACTTTGATACCATGTATGATTTGCTAATCTAGCACTTGGTATGTAATTCCTATTAGAAAATTGATATGTTGAATAAATACATAGCTAGGTTCCTAACACAAATTCAATGAAAGCAAATTTAAATAACCGATCTCAATCACAATGTTTCAAACAAATTTCCGCCCAACAAGGTTTTCATTAAAACAAAATGCAAACTTATGTGGGCTCCCATCCTAGGATAATGGGCCGATTGAGAAAACACAGAATACAATAACTTGGATATGATCTAAAAGATCTGCCCTAGGTTGGTGCTCGATCTCTCTTGCAGCTCTAGATCTCCAAACTCTCTGCACTACCTTGGACCCAACACACCACTCATTGAGATGCTGCTCTCAATCTTATGTTGCTATAGTGTGCCTTTCTCTTCTCCTCAACCTTGCTCTTATAATTTTACATTGAGCTAAATCCCTAACCCTAACCCTAATGTCAAATTGATTAATGTTTGAGATTAGATTTCACCTCACTTGAGATCAACGACTAGGATCAAAACTTACTGTAAATTACTTTACTTTTCCTAGGTTTCTTTTAGCTCAATAAGTGAACGTATTAATATGTACTTTTTCTAAGTTAAACTTAGACTAAGTTACATTAGCAACTTGCTCACTTGAGCAAGTGTTATATGGAGAATGTGGCCGACTTCAATGTGGCTAGACATAAGGCCTGTACAGAAGTATCTGCTCGAGCTACAAAAGTCAACATCCTCCAAGCATATTTAGCTGCCATAACTTTTGAAAAGGCATGCATGTTCTTTCCGCTGCAACCAGCTAGTGCCTTTGGTGTAGCTTTTTGCAAAGGCATGTGCATTCTTTACACTGCAACCACTTTGTGGCTTTGGTGTAGCTATCTTTTTCAAATGTGTCCATGGGAAGGCCTTTTTGTTTTAATCTTCCGTGATTCCATCCATAGGAACCTAAAACTTGTATTTCCTTATTTGTTCCAAAACCCGTTTAGGAACAAAAGATAGTGAAATCTGATACACGGTTGGATTTCAATATTGATTTGACTAGTACTAATCTGCTGCACTTGGGCAAGCACTTATAAAGACGGTATTTTCTCCACATTGGGGATAATCCATTCTCACTGCTTCTTTGTATAATCATATGGCTTTAAGGTAAAACCTAAGTATTTAATGGTAAAACCTAAATTGGGGATCTGGAAACCTATTTAAGATAAGCTCTTTATATTTCTCGGAAATCCCCATTAAAGATATGGAAGTTTTCCCAATATTTATTTACATGCCTGTTGCTGAAGAGTAGATGTCTAGAATCTTCTTACGCTTACAGGCATCCTTGCAAGATCCATTGGTAAACAGTAGGATACCATCAACAAGTAGCAAATATAACAGACCAGGTCTGAATAAATTTGACACTGAGCCATTAATAAACACCAGAAATGGTATTGATGAGACACAAGGCGTTACCCAATTAACAAATTATAGATTTAAACTAAAATGAATCAATGCAAAGGAATATGTAGAGGCGACTCACTCTATTATAGGTTTTGGATATGGTTACCATTGCAGACAGTTTTTCAACTGTTTATAGAATAAAATGCCTTCTGAGGTGCCCCACAACTTGATTTGACGGTGTCCACAGATGTTAGAGCTGTACCTCCAAACAGTTGTTTTCTACACAATTCCCACAAGTTGTCTTATATGGAAAATCTTGTCCCCAGAAGTGAAATTTCAAGTTTGTCACAAACAAAGCAATCTGTGATCTTTGGTTCTTGTACATTGATTTCGTAAGAAAATCACCTCTATATCCCGGACCTCTGTTAACTTTTTAAGATGCAACGAAGTTTATATTTATAGGTTTTAAATTTTATTTTTTCTTTTTTTAATATTTTTGGGGTTTTGGGCTTTAATTCTTTTATTTTTGGGTTTATTGGTATAAAACGAGGGTACATTGGTAAAGATTCTCATAAGTAGGCTTACCACACTGTAGGTAATTTTACCAATTTCTTTACTACTGATTGTTTTCTGTAATAGGTCATTTCATTAAAAGATAATCTGTTTCCTCTATAGTGTTATACCTTCAAACAAAATGGAATTCTATGTTTTCAGTTCTTAATGGAGTTAACTTTTTGGCATTGAGATTTGAAATTGGCTCCTCTGTTTTCTGTAATGACAGATAATACCAGAAAAATGTAAGTATAGCATATTGTCAACTAAAATAGAGGTGCGTTTGGCTAAGGACGAGCCAATCAATTGGACATCTTTGGAATATGACAAAAAGCAGGCTGTACCGCAGAAACCAAATATTTTTTCAGGTTAGCCTATAATTTTACGTTTACTTTCTCGCAGTGGATATGAAAGATTTGTTGTGGAAATCCCTTATTTCTTTTAAGCTTTTAAGTGCATGTAACGGCTTTTATAAACAAACAAATACAATTGCCTTGTGATAAAAGGCACATGTTCAAGCCATAACTTCATTCTTTCAGGATAAGGACAGATACAGGTATTGTGGTGATAGCTGTTTGTAGTTAGAGTAGTGAGTTATTAGCAGGTTGATGCGGCAGTCCTCGTTTTTACATTAATGAACTTAGAATAGCGGGTTATTAGCAAAGTTGAAGTGGTGGTCCTTGTTTTTATATTAACTACAAGTAAAAATCCTTTGGCAAAAATGTTCATGTTGTTTATTCCATTATACAAATTCTATCGGTTGAGTGGAATTAAAGGCTACATTATAGACGAGGATGTTCTCCTTGGCTCTTTAGGTTCGTAAAATGGTGAAGCCTAACTGTTCTACGTTTTTTTCCCTTTTGTTGAAATCTGGTGATATAATTCTTGGTGAGATCACCATTTTTCATTGTTTGAAATGTATTTTTGAATGTTTGAAATGCATTTTTGAATGCATAAATGGATTCTGAGCCCAAAAAAATCCTTTAGGAATGAATAACTCAAATCTTTCATTCTGACAATTTTAAAATTTTTGGTCAGATTTTAGGCAAAAGTCATCGGAAAATATGCTTGGAAAGGGCAAAAATGTAGAATGTTTAGACTATAATTTCATGAAATATGTGGTTAGAAGTTAGGTGTATAACATTAAAAGTGTTTTGATGGGAAAGAAAACCTGCAATAAAGGGAAGCAGGGTCCCTCTGGAATAGTGTTATTATGGTGCATGGTGATATAATGTGACCAGCACTAGCTCCAAAGTTGACATCAAGGTGTTCTAAGAACACAATGTTGCATCCAAACCATGGCCTTTACCATCATAGTCTTTTAACGAAGCAAACTCATTAGAAGGTTGTATCATGGAGAAATTTGCATCGTCACTGATCAGATATTATCATTTTACCCTTACCGATTGTAATGTAATTTTATCATTATACCTTCACAGAATTAGGAAGAATGGTCGGTTGTTTGCGACATTTCATCGTCACAAAAGTAGGTCAATGGGACTATGATAGTACAACAAGTGATGGAAAATGGGACTGTAAAAACATCTAAACCAATTCTAGAACAAGAAAGATATTAAGAACTAACAAGCTACACAGTAGGTGCTACATACCAGGCTTAGTGAGAGTAGGTGGATGTGTTGGTACAATAAGAATGCTAGAAACTGAAAATCTTGGTACTGAATAAAAAGAGATGATGTCAAAGGTTGCTTGATCTGGTGGCTGAGGATCCACTGAGGTGGCCAAGATGTGGGCTTGCCATCCAAGTTGTCAAGCACTGTGTTGTTCAATGATATATCCACTGGAGAGTGACTGGGGCTGTCGATATGATGTCTCTTGAACGAAAGTTCTAATGAGTCAGATCTAATGTGTCAGAATGCTGGACGTAATTATCTGGCATAGTAGGGGAAGGTTTCGAGACTTTCATTATCCTCCTAGTGTGAATGTTAGACCAGATATATTCAAGAAACCTGTTTTCACAATTTTCTGGAATGGGCATACAGGGTATTTATACCAGAGTTGTATATATGTCAGATGTATATTTCCTGACAAGAATGTTGGATGTTTCTGCCAGATGTTGTATGTCTGATGTTTGGTCAGTTGATAGCCAACTGTGAAAATTCAACACAGTACATATCTGGCATAGCAGGGGAAGGTTTCCAGACTTAGACTTGTCACTTCTGATTTCCTCCATTGAAAAGGAGGCGGTTTCCTGCTTTGATCAGTTGTATATATGTCAGATGTATATTTCCTGACATGAATGTTGGATGTTTCTGCCAGATGTTTTTGTATGTCTGATGTTTGGTCAGTTGATAGCTAACTGTGAAAATCCAACACAGTACATATCATTTTACTGTTAGACTAACATAGACAACTTCTTTTCCTTAGTTAGTATTTATATGTTTTTAAGCAACTGTGATATTTGGAGCAACAAAAGGATTCTTCTGCCTTTTCACATATCATTTCATTTATTACCTCATTTGTATTTTTTTGGTTGTGTACGTAGATAGATGAATGATAAAGTATAACTGGTAGATGGTTGTAAGGTTTTTTATTGTCGATTTACTTGCACATAAGGTAGCACATAAGGTAGCGACAATTTGATTTGTTTTAAACAAATTTTGTATAAAGTATCAAATACCAATCATCCAAAGATTCACCTCCCTACTGAACAGCAACGACAAATTCCTAAAGATTTCCCTTTTCATACTTTAAAACGTTGTCTTGCTTTTTTCTATGCTGACTGTTGTTGTGTTCTATACCCCTCTTCAGGTATTCTTCCTTAAGGTAATAACATCTCAATTTTTTGAAACTAGTTACCTGTAGTAGCCTTTATTGCTCTTCCACCTTATCAGTGTTTGCGAAACTTGCTATTTCCTTCTTGATGATAACTTGCCATTGCCTTTGAATTTGGCAACAAAACTCACTCTAAAGCTTTATCACAACCTCTTGTACTGCATGGAATGAGGCTTATTAAGTTTTGTGGATACTCATTAACCTTCCCTCTGGAACACACACATCTGCAACAACTGGTATCAGTGGAAGCATTTCATTGGTAAATTATATCTCTATTATCATTACTGATTCCCAATTTTTGAATCATAGTCTTCCAACTCCTTGGGCATCTGGACTTTACACTCTGTTTCCATTCACGCTCACACTCCCATGAAGTGTAGGCCAGTTGGTTTGTCTGGGGTTTAGTTTCTATGAGATCTTAGGTACAAATTTCATGAGGCGGCTTTGAGAGTGGGAGCAAACTGTGGGGAATAAAACTGTCCCAGTGGCTGGTCAGGCTTGACTGAGATTCACACAATTCTGGTGACAGTGTTCCACAATTGGGCAGATTGTTCTTTCATCTAACATTGGGGCTAGTTCCTGCCTAGGCTCAGCCTAGCTCGGAGAAAAAAAATTAGAGAGAGAGAGAGGGAGAGCTTCCTCTTTTCAAAATGAGGTTAACGTGCCCAGATTCTCAATGAGGTAAATGTATGCAGATATGTATATGTATGTGTATATATATATATATATATATACACACACACACTAGCTTTTGGTTCTCACAATGAGGTTAGCATGCCCAGATTTAGCATTTACAATGAACCACTAGCTGTGAGTGTGGGGTATCTATTCTTGCCAAAGTTTACGACATGCGCTCATATATATATATATAACACTAGTTTTTTCCTTTTCACAATGAGGTTAACCTGCCCAAATTTAGCATTTAGGAGGAACCATTAGCACTACAATTTGGCTGCCCTTGGTTAAGCAGCTGTGAGTGCAGGGAACCTATTCCTGCCAAAGTTGTTTAGGACACGTGCTTGCCTCCAACCACTGTTTGGTCATCGATAAACACTAATGTGTCACTTTGGGGGACTTCCAACCACTGTTTGGTGCATCGATAAGCACTAATGTGTGACTTTTGGGGACTTAAACCTTGGTGGGAGCAATATATTGTGCCCATGAATTTTTGGAGTCTAAGAGAATAACAGTGATGTAGATTTGTCATTTTAAATTCTTACACAAAAGCTGATCAAGGATAATGTACCCATGGATTATTTTCAAGTTAAGGGCACAACAGTAATGTAGATTACCCGTTTTAATTACAAACACCAAATCCAAGCACATGAGCCACACTTTGTTTTCCAAGACTACTTTCTTGCTGTTGGTGGTTCTTTTCTTAAATTTTTAGATAACCATCCAATCTTCTTTTATCTGCTAAGCAACATGTGTCTGTCAATACCTTTCCAAACAGTTGGACACTGCCCCTGAACATGGCCCTGGAGTAATTGCAGAGTACTACTTGTAATCTTACAACCTGATGTAAAACTGTGATCAACTTCGTGGAATCTGCTGATCGCATGTATGCTGATCTGCTATGTTTATTATGGCCCCACTAATCACATGTATGCACAGTCTATCTGTTAACTCGTGAGCTGCGAACCATTATGTCTGCTGTTGTTCCTTGTCATGTTGGTTGTTCTTGCACTTTGTCTGAATGTCATTTGTTCTTTGCAGTATGCTTTCAACTGTAACTGAAGCTGTTGTTTTAGCCCGGTGTGAGCTACCCAAACTTACACTGTTATGCTGCATGCAATTGAAACTGTCATGCTGCAAGATCGCTAACATTACTGTCAGACAAGATGTCACACCGGCTTTCGACATTAATTTATATTTTGAGTTTTCAATCTGCCTACCATTGTCTGGACTTGCCATTAGTCTGCTATTCTCTGCTGTCTTCTTTGCTGACTGATACCAAGCTGCCCCGCGTGGATGATTTAAGATTAAACTGTATATATAATTTAGTTTGCTTCGTCCTTTAATATATATAAAGGATGGAGCTAACTAAATTATATAGTTTGATCATCATATGCATATACCATCCCTTTCTTCTTCCTTCTTTACAGTGTTGACTTAAAATAGGGCTGTTCAAAAGCGTGTTGCATGGGATCATTTCAGGGTTTCCTGCTGGCACTCCTGGGTTTTCCTGATTATTGACCACACTTAATAGGTGTACAGAATGCTCATTTCCTCCCATTTATTTTTTGAGAAGGACTGCTTCTCGTTTATGTTCTACTTGCTCCTTGCTCTCACTCCCAGCATTCCTCTACTCGTTTCCTGCTCTCCCTCCCGGCTTTGCTTTGTTTGTTCCTTTGCAACATTGTTTCAAAGCCTATACTAGAACATAATGCCTATCCAGCCAGTTGATAAGGGCATTTGCAAACCTTGGTCGAAGTATGACTTGAGGGCTACCGTCCCACATCAGAGTATCGATCCACCAAAAAATCAAAGACAAGCAGAGGGAGGAGGGAGGCTTGACTTTCCACGATACTTGTTTTTTGCAGAAAAAATAAATATTTTGCATCGAAAAAAGAATGCTAAAATAACACATTTGGAATCCAAAAAATTGTATAATCGAGCATTCCATATGTCAAAAATGCCATGAACCATGTTATGAAGTTGCTAATAAATGAACATCAACCATAGTTTTAAAACTCGGACTTGGACTTGGAACCGACTGAGGGTCAACTCCAGCTCGAACTCTGACTCGATATCAACTCGGACTAGTTGATTCCAATGACTCGGTCTTTGTAAAAAGTATTAAATATTTAATTTTATTGAAAAATCATATTTTTAAAGATTTTCATCATGTTTTCAAATGCAAAGCATTAGAATAATAGAGAGAAGACAACACTTGATCAAAGCATGCTCATGAATATATCTGTTGTATCAAGATTCAAAATGGTAGAGTGCACTGTTTAATACATGTAATATGTAGAGATCAAAATAAAACACATAACCAATGCTGCTCCAAAAACCAACCTTTCAATGCTGCTCCAAAAACCAACTCCAACTGCTCTATTCTTCTCACAAATGCTCACATAAATGCAATGAGATAGTTGTGAAGAAATATGAGGGGGTCGAGTCACCTTTATAAGTGTGTGAGAAGGGTAGAGGGGTTAGGAAATAGTTTAAACAAAAAAATAAATTGATTTCAAGTTTGCCTAGGTTGCCTTTTTCCTGCCGCTGAGACTGACTGGTTTAAGTCGAGCTTGGTCGGTCTGACCGCTCCATTACTGAACCGGATAATTGACCTAATCAGTCTGTGCAGGGGTATGGCTCAGTTGATCAGGCTGTTTCTGAGTCAGACTGGCCCAGTTTTAAAACTATGACATCAACAAACCAGGCCAATTTCAAATCTGAAATCGATTCGAAGCTTGCTCCAAGATGTTGTAGGTATTATTCTGCAAAATGTATTAACCTTTTTTTTCGCCACTTTGCTCCAAAACTTTTGTGGGGATTTGGTAGCATTGTTACTATTTCATGGTTTTTCTTCTAGCTGATTCATGACGTACATGTCTGGCCATGTGAGTGTGTTTTTGTAAAGTGAACTGGATATTCTACCAAAATCCTCACTCAAACTTTGATGTGCTAATTGTTAGTCATTACAACCTGACACACGAAGTTTCTCCATGCATGATGAATATTAGGTTCAGTTTGTTACTCTTGAGAGTGATTTGGACATTAAAGTGCTGTCTCAGTTTACTCTTGGTCTAACTTATGTAATTTTTTTCCTTGCTATATACATTTTTCCTTAAGCTTTTGGACAGTTAACATCATTGAGTTGGATTGCAGGGACTGAAATTCAGAGAACTACATACCCATCGTCAAACATAAAAGCCCGTAGAGATTGGGATAAGCTTGAAGCTCAAGTAAAGAAAGAGGTCTGAATTTTCCCAATTATTTCCCTTTTTGTGGCTCTTTTATATTTTTCAGGAACCGTGCTTTTTGAAGCTTTTAGATATTTACAGAGTACACTGATCGCTCTGCAGGAAAAGGATGAGAAATTGGAAGGTGATGCAGCTCTTAATAAACTTTTCCGGGATATTTACCAGGATGCAGACGAGGATACAAGGAGGGCTATGCAGAAATCCTTCGTAAGAGCTTATTCCAAGTGAAATGATGAACAACATTTGAAAGCTATAAATAATTACGTGCCACTATTTACTAATTTCTGACCCATTGTTTTCTGCAGATAGAGTCGAATGGCACCGTTCTCTCCACGAATTGGAAAGAAGTAGGTGCTAAGCATGTTGATGGCAGCCCCCCCCAGGGCATGGAAATGAAGAAGTGGGAAATTTAACTACTTGCATCTAAGATTTAATCAGTGTATCATGAAATCTATTCGAATTTCTGCTTGCTCTAATTTTGTAATGTGGTATATAGGTGAAATGTGGGTAGTCATATGTCATTACCGGGTGGCTAGTCCAAAGCTGGGCGAGGGAAAAGATTTTCATAATTCATTGAATGTCTCCGGAAGATTTCGAGATGTGGGCTTGTGGGCTTGCCTTGTTTGAAATTTTTTCTGTTTTGCTGTTAGCATTAACCAGATCATCTCTCATATGACAGCAATCAGACGCTCGGACAAAAATGCAAAATTTGATAATCCAAATGTGCCTGTAAGATTTTATTGGAAATTCAGTGTCTTCCCACGCTGGTATATCACTTAATCTCTGTAGGAAATTCAGTGTCTTCCCACGCTGGTATATCACTTAATCTGTGTAACATTAAGGGCTTGCTTGGGCTAAGCCATGTTAGGATCCATCATTTCTTATTAAATTATTCCCTTTTGAGGTTCAGTAACATGTTTCCTACTTAACATAATTGTAATACACAACTCTAGTGTATTGTAACACACAACTCTAGTGTATTGTAATCATATTCAGTGAATATCCGAAGTCCAGAACACTACAGTATCGCTCTGTTGTTATTGGTTTTCAAGTTCCAATTCTTGTTTATATTTCTCACCAAGCAATCCCCTGATTTATAATATCAATTTGGATGATGTATTATTATCATATATTTCATTATTTATTTATAGCCGGCTAAGACTTTTCTGGCCTTAGAGGGGTGCTCTATATTTTTAGAACAAATGCTATTTGTGTTTAATGTACGAGGCAGCTGGGTTCACATATATGAAGTCACTATTGCACCATAGGAAATATACTTTTTAAATAAATAATTTTATTACAACAATATTCAAGCCGCATGATTTACGACTAATATTATGTTCCGCTAGGATTTGAAGGACGACAAAATACTGTGAAATTTAGTTATTTTGAATTGTTTTTTGTTGCCTTGCCTTGTGGACAGGAAAATAATTTCTTTCTTTCTTCTTGCACGGTGTTTTATTATTGTTATTGCTGCTTTATAAATAAATTTGCTGTGATTATAAGTTTTGCAATAAGAGGACGGTAATTACTCTTTTCTAGTAAGAGTAGGAACATCCATAAATATGTAAATATCAACTCTCTAAAAGTGGGCAGAGTTAAGCTTTCTGTTCGTTTCACTTCTAAAGAGGAGCACGATTATAACAAGCGCTGCGTGGAGCTCGGTAGTCCCTGCCCCAAACTGCAAAATTTGAATAAGCCACGGCACATGGAACCAACTATTCAGCAAACCAAAATATTGAGCTCACTACCAATTTGCATGTAGCAGGGTACAAATTGGTAATTATGCCTAGTTGATTGTTTTCTTTTCCAACCAAAAAGAGTATTTGTATGGTATAATTCCGCGCTTGGTTTGCAGCAAATACATAATTCTGCACTTGGTTTGCAGCAAATACATAATTCCGCGCTTGGTTCACAGCAAATACATAATTCCGTGTTTAGTTCGCAACAAATACATTAGGCATTACTGGTTTTTCATAAATAAATTTCAATGGTTTTCTTTCCAATAGGAATATGTGATATGTGATTTTCCTGCAGAGAATATATCTGTACAGAGAATATATCTGTGCAGAGAATATATCTGAGCAACAAAAAGAGGGCTTTTATAAAGGAATACTTTACAAAATTGCTCCAACAAAACACAATTTACAACACATGTTACTATGATTAGAAAATCTTTCGTGACCAAATTTTCTGCTGCTGTCCCTGAAAGGTTCATTTAAATTTGGTCAATTAATCGCTGTAGGAGTGCTTTTGTAGGCTTAAGTTTTTGATTTGGTCTTTAAGCTCCTCAGGCACTTTTCTTGGGCCTCCCAATTTTCCGTCTTTAAATTTTCTTGTATCAACCAATTTAACTCTATTTTTTAATAGATTTCATCTGCCACGGGGAATTAGTCTTTAATTTATCTAGTTTCAGTTTACTCCCCTTGTTAGCATCCTCGTTTCTGTCTTTGTTGAAGTCTTTTAGGACATGGAAATATGATATTTTCTGCAATCTTTCTGATTTTTGATATAAATTTTTCCTTTTGGAGGGAGCCTTTGACTAGATGATGCAGTGTTAAGAGAGTCTGCCATGACTGAAAGTGTCTACTTATGTTTTGTGGCTAACAAAAGTCCTGGTTAGAGATCATATATTTTTTTCATAATTATTTGTCATATGACTAAGACCCCTTGAGTACTTGAACAATTCTCCTCTTCAGGGCTACAAAGTAACGTTCACCTTTTGCTACCTTGTTGGTTGTTATGCATTAAATGGACACCTATTTTCATACACAGTGTACAATTGGTAATGGAAGCAGGCTACGGTAATGGAAGCAGGCTACAATAGATGCTTATGGCAAATGGATTGTCACGTGCTAAATGGACCTTAATTTCCATATATGCAGTGTACAATTAGTAATTGGTGCCAAGCTGATGTTGACTCAAATAACAATGTCACATTATCGACTGCTCCCTCTAATGGAAAGATATTGTTATGGCAAATGGATTGTCACGTGCTAAATGGACCTTAATTTCCATATATTCACTGTACAATTAGTAATTGGTGCCACGCTGATGTTGACTCAAATAACAATGTCACATTATCAACTGCTCTCTCTAATGGAAAGATATTGTTATAGTTGCCTGAGTTGTAATTGACAATCTATTGAAAAATCTTTCGAATATAGTTGAAGTGGCAATTAACAATTCTATTTTAAGGTCCACTTTAACCCTGCTTACGGAATGCATGCGAAGTTTGCTGAAACATCATACCATGCAAGATTCACTTCTCAGTGACTTGAATGCATTAGTTTTAAAAGTATGTTTATAAAGATTCTTTCCAAACAATCCATGCACATTGATTGATTGCCTTACTTTTCAAAGTACGTTTAGAAAGATTCTTTCCAAACAATCCATGCACATTGGGGGTACGTTTAGAAAGATTCTTTCCAAACAATCCATGCACATCGGGGGTTGGTTGCACAACCCTCTCGAATGGGAAGGCAACAATGTCACATTATCAACTGCTCCCTCTAATGGAAAGATATTGTTATAGTTGCCTGAGTTGTAATTGACAATATATTGAAAAATCTTTCGAATATAGTTGAAGTGGAAGTTAACAATTCTATTTTAAGGTCCACTTTAACCCCGCTTACGGAATGCATGCGAAGTTTGCTGAAACATCATACCATGCAAGATTCACTTCTCAGTGACTTGAATGCCTTAGTTTTAGAAGTATGTTTATAAAGATTCTTTCCAAACAATCCATGCACATTGATTGCCTTACTTTTCAAAGTACGTTTAGAAAGATTCTTTCCAAACAATCCATGCACATCGGGGGTACGTTTAGAAAGATTCTTTCCAAACAATCCATGCACATCGGGGTTGGTTGCACAACCCTCTCGAATGGGCTTGCCTTCATCTACCAACGAATGGGCTTGCCTTCATCTACCAACGAATGGGCTTGCCTTCATCCACCAATGATTGTAGATTGGATTGAAAAGCAAATTGTATATTGGATTAGATTAAAATGTAAATGAGCTAATAAGAGATGAGCTAGATAAGCCAGTAAGGAAATAATAAATATGTTTATTTATGTATTTCAAAAATATCCACTTTCACTTTGACTTGACATTGCCTATGTTAGTGTTGTTTATAATTAAACTTCAATTAAATGTCATAGTTAGAATTTGACTTCACATTGCCTATGTTAGTGTTGTTTACGATTAAACTTAAACTAAATGTCATAGTCAGAATTTTTAGTTGTATCATTTTTATTAATGTGAAAAATATTATATACAAAAATAGTGGTGATCTTTGAGATTCCAGTTCTAAGTGGTGTTTAAATATCTCTATTTACATATTTTTACCCGATCTTTGAGGATTTTGTGTCCAACATTACACCCCTTAATTTAAGGGGTGTTTGTGAGTCCAAGAACTATTTTGAATCTTTCAAACTTTTCTCTTCTTAGTGCCTTGGTGAAGTTGCCTGCAATTTGCTCATTTTGTGGAACAATGTTGTAAGCGAATAGTCTTGGCCTCCACATGATGTCAAATAAAATGACACGTTGTGGTGATATATTTGGTTCAATCATGGCATTAGGGATTTTTGGCCAATTTAATCGCAAAAATATTATTGATCAGAAAAGCAAAGTTTACTTGTTTTTCTTACAAATTTTCAAGAAATTTTCCGAGCCACACAATCTCCTTGGTTCTCTGTAGTTGCCACATATTCTACCTTTGTTGTGGAATTTATTGGAACTGATTGTTTGCATGACCTCCATGAGGCAACTCTTAATCCAAGCTGATGGAAACACTAGGTGGGGGTGAATTAGTATTTTTTTTTTAATAAATTAATTTTGCACTTATCAAGCATTAAATAACATTAGCACCAAATAAAATCACATACACAAAACAATCAATATCACATCACATAAATAGTACACAACAAATTTTACGTGGAATTTCAATGCGAGAGAAAACCACATAACCACATAATGCTTTCTAATATATTTGACGAGTACAACAATTTAACGACACCAATTGAAGGGAAACACCAACTCCCTAATACTCAGTTAGAGAAGCGTTTAGGTTTATTAGGAAGCACCAACTCTTGGAAAGGATGCACAAACACCTTGTTAGCATTCGTTCGCTGCCTTAACACCACCTTACCACTGCGAAGCTTTCGCAGTCACCAACTTGAAAGAGGCTTCAATCTCCGCCTTGCACCACTCTACCACCCTGAAGATAGATAATAAACAAAATTTGTGAGCTACCAAGGATAATGATCCACTTACAATAACATTCAATCGTTGTCGATATTTCTTCATTGTTGTCTCTGCTAATCCTTGCTCAGATTTTGGTTCATAACTTCAACACTTACAACTTCAAATTTGCCTCTTAATTTTGTCAGTTTCAATCTCATTGAATGTTGATATAGATATGACTTTTAAGTTAACCCTTTGTTTAGAAATTGTCAAATATTTATCTAATCTTTTGTAATGTACAATGATACTTAATGATGTACAACCCCAACAATTTTAACAAAAGAAATGCTTTAGCACATAACTTTCAAGATTCATACCTTAGATCTTCATGTTAATTTTGAGGTCCAGTCATGCTATAGTAGAAGATAAAGTTTTGCTATCATCGTCAATTGCCTCTATGCTCACTATCTTGCCTTCATATATGTTCAAAGATTAGTCCTCAGATTTGCCCTTTGAAAGTAGCCTCAATAAGCCTTAATTTGGACTTTACCTATGCCCTAGATTGTGGTCTAACCAAGAGTACCTATGTCCTTAAGCTGCAGCCTCAACATGCCTTAATTTGCCCCAAACTAGAACTCAATTCATCTTCATATACTGGCTTAAATTGACCATACCTTGGCCCTTAAGTGCGGCTTAAACAAGAGCATATGATCTCAAAACTTGGCCTTGATAACCCTCAACAAATTGGTCCTGTGAGTCACCACAAAAAGGACAGAAGTAAAATTCAAGAAACAAACAATTTCCCTTGGCCCTGCTTCAGATCTTCAACACTGTCCACAATGTCAGAAATTCAAAAAAATATCATGTTATTTGCTTGTCAAGAATGATGTCCTTAAGGGCTCACAGTTACCCTATTTATACATTGACAAGGTGGGGCAAGGTGGAGGGCTAAGCTTAAAGAAAATTGAATTTTATGGGATTGACCTATCCCACTTTGACTCTTTAAAAGAAAAACACCCTTAATAGTTGGAGCTGACTTCAACTAATTTTGGTTGCGAGAGGGACAAACCTTAACAACGTGGTAGCTAATAAATTCCTTCAAATGGGAGATTGTTATAACCACTTCTTAGACAAAATATGCCAACCAATAAAATTGGTGGGGATTTGACCTAGGCAATGGGATTCAATTTCTTCGAAGTGGCATATTTCTTCAATCGAGAGGAGCTATGTGGTGTATCACCTACCGATGGAAATGGCATGTTGAGTACAAACAAATGATAATGGTCTAGTATATATTTTCATTCTCATTTTGCATAATAAGAGCGGGGAAAGTGGGGTTTTTTCTAGAGTTGACATCAATGACAATAATTTTTCAACAATCTCCCCTTTTGGCATTGATGGCAACACACATTCTCCCCTTGCAATTGCTGCTCTTGTCTCCATGCTTTTGATCTCTCTCCCCCTTTAAGATCAATGACAAAGGTGACTTCCCTTGGAGAAGTATCCGCCTCTGTCTTCTTGTAATTTTCTTTCTCCCCCTTTATTCTTTGCTTGTTGGTATGCAGATTAATGTGAATCTAGAATTACTCCAAGTTTCTGCAAAAAATACTCAAAGGTTTCTCGTGAAAGAGACGGTGAAGATGTCATCGATCTGTTACTTTGTCCCAATATACTCTACCTTGATATTAGTTTCTACAACTTCTTCTTGAAGAAAGTGGTATTTGATAGGAATATGCTCGGTCTTGGAATGCATCACATGATTCTTGGAGAAACTTATTGCGTTGGTGTTGTCACGAAATATCAAAATGGGCTCATTGTACTTGTAGGTTTTGCAAAGTTTGCTTTATCAAGAGGATGTGTGCAATACATTCTTGCAACAAATGCATTTTGCTTATGTTGTAGACAAGGATATTGAAGACTTCTTTTTGCTCAACCATTCCATTAGACAATCACCTAAGTACAAGGATGATTCACTTGTGCTTTTTTTGTCATCAACACATCCTTCCCAATCTGCATCTGTATAGGTTGTCGTAGCTAATTTGTTCCCTTTCAGATATCGTAACCCAAAATCCGCTAGTCCTTTGAGATATATGAAGATCCTTTTTACTGCTAAGACATGGGATTCTTTTGGTGCTACTTGAAATCTTGCAATCCGTCCAACTTCCTGCATCACATATGGTCTTGAATATGTCACATATAGTAGGCTGCCAATCATCGACTGTAGAGTGTTGGATCTGCTTCCTTAGATTCAATGTCCTTGCTTAACTTGCAACCAATCACCATGGGAGTGCTTATAGGTTTACAATTTTCAATTCATAACCTTCTCAATATTTCCTTGATGTACTTGATTTTGGAAATGAATATGCTTTCATCCTCGTGAGATATTTGAAGTCCCAAGAAGAAGGTCAACTGTCCAACTAGAGACATATCAAACTCATTTTGCATATATTTGACAAACTTTTGACTTATCATTGTTGCTTCCAAAGATGATGTCATCCACATATACTTCAATTATAGTTAGGTTGTCTTGGTCAACCTTTTTATATAGATTGCTATTTTCACTTCATCTTTTGAATCCTTGTTGTAAATACACGTCCAATCTTGCGTACCAACTCTAGGTGCTTGCTTGAGACCATACAAGGATTTCTTTAATTTGCAGACATAATGTTCCTTTTCGAGTAGCAAAAACCCTTCTAGCTGTTCTATCTATATTACTCACAATTCTCCATTTAGGAAAGTTGATTTTAGAGCCATTTGATACAATTTGATCCTTCTTGAGCATGCGTAAGCCAAGAGCATCTTGATTACTTCCATTCTGGCCACATGCAAATGTTCCTTCAAAATATACGCCTTCGACTTGTGCATATCCTTTACGTACCAATCTTTCTTTGTCCCTAGTTACTTGTCCATTTTCGTTCATATTGTTTCTAAACACCCATTTTGTGCCAATGACGTTTGTGTCCTTAGATCTTGGAACCAATTCCCTTGATCTAATGTTCATCATGGTTGGTTCTTCAAAGTTGCTTGGATCAACTATGGATAGCAATGAAAGAGGTCTCTATATTTGTATGTGTATTTGTTGGCTTCTTCTAGTTTCTATTCATGTATTCATATCTTTAATGATAAGCTATGTTGTGTGATTATTTTGAGACCACCGTTTAGGTGCTTTGGAAGGTACTTGAAGATTTCGCTGATTATCTTTTGTTTCTTCTTGGTTAACATTTGGATTTTCTTTTGATTGTTCTTCCTTTTCTATTCCCTCTTCTTGCCCTAGTTCTTCTGTTTCCTACTCTTTGAACATGTACTTCTCTGCTTCGTTTTTAGCCCATGCATTTCATCAATTGTCACATTAATGCTTTCTACTACCTTGTTGAGTCTAAGATTATAGAATCTGTATGCCTTGCTTTTGCTCGAGTATCCAATGAGTATACCTTCATATACTTGGGAGTCAAATTTTCCAACCTTTTTATCTTCCTTTCTTATATAGCATTTGCTCCCACAGACTCTAAAGTGCTTGACATTTTCCGATCTTCCTTTCCATAGTTCATACGGGGTCACGTCGCTCTTATTTCTGAGCATTCCTTTGTTTAAATATGAACAACTGTGTCTATTGCTAGTACCCAAATGATATCACTCAACTCATAATCATTCGACATAGTTCTAGCCATTTCCTATATAGTTTTTTTCTTCCTTTCAATGACTCCATTTCACTGAGATGCCTTGGTTGTTGATAATTCTTTTTATTCCTTTCTCTTGACAGAAGTGCTGGATTTATTTTGACATGAACTTCATTATCTGATCTTAAGCACTTGATTTTCAAACAAGTCTCATTTTCAGCCATCTCTTTGTAAATCATGAAGCATTCAAATGCTTCTGACTTCTTCTTCGTAAAACATATCCCTGTCATTCTGGTGTAATTGTTAATAAGGAACATGAAATATTATTCACCATTCGACCCTTTAGTTCTCATCACCCTGCATATATTGTTGTGTACAATCTCCAATGGTTTTGAAGTGGAGTGTTCCTTGGTTTTGAACTCAAACCTTGTTTGTTTTCCATGGATAGTGCCTACACATGGTGCTTGCCGGTTTTGAGATTTCATGCATATCTCTTATTGCTTCCTTTTTGCTGATTTTGATTAGATTATCAAAATGCATGTGACCCATTTTCCTAGGCCAAAGCTAACTTTCATCTTCCTTCCCCAAAAAACAGCGTATCTTTCCAATCTCATGCAGGATGTATATGTTATATGTAGTTATTGTTACTGTCACCACTAATCTACCCGAACCCTTCTTTTTTATTTCACATTTCTTTGAGTTGAACAAAAGCATGTGTCCTTCGTCATACATTTGACTCACACTTAGTAGGTTCTACTTCATATTTTCAATGAGTAAAACATTTTCTGCCATGGCATCATTGCTTCCAAGCTTCATTGTACCTTTTCCTATAATTTTAGCCGAGCCATCATTTCCAAATGAAACCAATCCATCCTTTTCCTTTTGCAAGATTACAAATCTGTCTCTATCCCCTATTGTGTTTTGAACAACTATTGTCAACATACCATGCACTTTTCCTACTATGGGCTTATAGAAGGTCCATTTAGAGGATTGTTGAAACCATGCTTTGGTTCATTTGGATGAATGATCAACCTTCAATATTTTGCTTTGTGTACAAAATTGTTGCTGGAAATAACATAGGCCAAGAAAGATAGTTTGATACCTAAAAGTGGGGGATCTTCGAGGTGGTGCAACTCTCCTACAAACTTCTTCTTGAGTGCTCTCCATTTCTAGTTGTTAATATTGCATTCTCTTAATTAATTGATCTTGACTTTCTTTTAGGGGCTTGCGTTTTTTCTTCTTAATAGGACCTATGATGACATTTGCATAACTCTTTTGTTTGACTTTTTCTCTTGTCGTCATGGAGCTTGAACCCTTCTGAACATAGATTGACTTGTATCTTAACCTAGTTACTCCTTGGCATTTGACTGCTAATAATTTAATCCAAAATTTCAGTGTTGTTTACAAAATTCTATTGGATGTTTTTATTCTGAACTTTCCTTTATTCTAATAGTTTCCTTTGCCTCCAAACTTCTTTTATTCTAATAGTTTCCTTTGCCTCCAAACTTCTTTTATTCTAATATTTTATTCAAATTGGTTTTTGATTGTTTCTTCAACCATTCTAGATTCTTCCAATTGCACTTTCAGAATAATGATGATCTTCTCTATTTCCTTAGAAATTTTTTTGAGACTTTAAAATTCTCTTTTTGTTCACTTAGCTTTTTCTCAAATGCCTTGACTTTCTTCCTTTCTCCTTTTAGATATTTTAAGGCACTGATAAATTCTTTCTGAAGATCCACTTCTCCTTTGATTTCATCATCTTTGGGGGTCTTCTTTTGAGTTTCCATTTCCATGAATAATATAGTTTCTGTGTCGCTGCCACTATCACTTTTCTCATTAGATGAAGAATTGTCTTCTTTTGAATAAAGACTTTTCTTAAAGATTTTTCTTTTATTTTGTTTCGTGTTTCATGTCTCTTTTCTGATTTTTATTTTCCTTCTTGGGAGCTTCTTCTTCTTCATCGCTATCTGAACACATTGCATAAGAACATCTTGAAGCAAAATGACCATTTTACTACAACTAAAATACTTTAAAGGAAGCTTACCTTTGTACTTGCCACTTCCTTTTTTCAACTTCCTCACAAAGTTTGTTATTTCTTCGTTGAATCATCACTACAAATACAATTGGAGCTTGAATTTTCCTGTTGCTTGTTCTTCCTTGTCTTCTTAGATGTATTGAATGTTTCTTCTCTTTTGGATGGATTTTCCTATTCTATTCTCATCTCGTAAGTCGTAAGTACTCCATGTAGCTCATCTAAACTTATCATAGCTACATCTGCTTTTTCTTCTAGAACCGAGACCTTAGAGTCAAATCCAATTGAAGTAGATATTATATCCATCTCAACAATCACATTGTTCTCTATTTCTTCTACCAATCCTTTCACGGCGTTTACTATTTCAGCAACACAAAGGAAGTAGGCTACAAGATTTTTGTCTTCCTTCACTTTTAGATGTTCAAATTTTCCTCTAAAGGTTTGAAGCTTGGTCTCTTTGACTTTTTCATCTCCATATGTGCTTTGAATCTTGTCCCAAATATCTTTTACAGATTTACAACGCATTAATTTAACATAAATTGAATTTGTGAGACCACTTAAAATAACATTCCTATCTTTTGCATTGTTTTCATAGAGTTTCTAACCAATATCATCTGTTGGAGGAGAGGTAGGTGCAATTTATCAACTTCCTACAGAGTGCCAGACATAAAATCCCTACGCTTCCACAAATTTTCATCCTTTCACTCCAAAACACATAGTTTTGTCCGTCAAATAATGAAGTTTTATTTTTGGTGAAATCCACGATCTACCTTCTAGTGCTTAAACTGTTGCGAAGGAACCTACTATGATACCAATTGATGGAAATATTGAGAGGGCAGTGATCAATATTTCATTTCGTTTAATTATTTTTTCACTTATAAAGCATTAAATATCATTAGCACCAAATCAAACCACATAAATAGTGCAATCAACATGACATCACATCACATGAACAATATACAAGAAATTTACGGGTAAACCCAATGCACAAAAAACCATGAAATGACTGGTAATATATTTTATGAGTACAATGATTTAACCACACTAATTGAAGGGAAGCACCAACTCCCTATTACTCAGTTATAGAAGTATTCAGGTTTATCAGGAAGCACCAACTCCCTGAAACGATGCACCAACACCTTGACTTTACTAGCACTAGTTCAAAGGATGCACCAACACCCTAATAATATCCATTTTCTACTCTAGTACCACCCTGCCACCCTAAAGTGTTCTCAGGTACCAACCCAAAGGGGGCTTCAATCTCTTTCTTGCACCACCCTACCACCTGAAAGATAGAAGATAGAATAATAATTTGTGGGCTCCTGTACTAGGGATAATGATCCACTTACAATAGCATTCAATCACTGTCAATATCACTTTACTGTTGTCTTTGCTAATCCTTGATAATATCTAGGTTCACAACTTAATCATTTACAACTTCAAATATGCCTCTTAAATTTTGATAGGTTTGATCTCCTTAAATGTTTCTCTATATCCGACTTTTAAATAATTAACCCTTTATTCAGAAGCTTGTCAAATATTTATCTAATATTTTGCAATGTACAATTATCCTTAATGATGTACAACCTCAATAATTTTGACAAAGAAAAGCGTTGACAAAAAATTTCAAGATTTGTACCTCAAATCTTCGTGTCAATTTAAGGAGGTTTTGTCATGCTAAAATGGAATATGAACTTGGTATTGTTGTCACTGTGTATGTGCCTCCTTGATCATTGTCTTTCCTTAGATATGTACAAAGATTAATCCTCATATATGCGCCTAGAAAGTGGTTTGAACATCCCTTCATTTGGCCTTTAACTTTGTCCTAGACTACGACCTATGTAGGTGTACCTTTGTCCTTCAATTGCGGCCTAAACAAGCATTAATCTGCCTAAGACTGTGGCTCAATTTATCTTTAGACTGTAACTTAAAATGACCTTACCTTATCCCTTAACTACAACCTAAACAAGAGCAAATGATCTTAGAACTTGGCCTTGATAAGCCTCAACAAAATGGTCTAGCCTAGCGAGTCACTACAAAAGAAAAAGACAAATTAAAACCCAAGAAACAAATGATTTCCCTTAGCCGTACTTTGAATCTTCAACATTGTCCACAACCTCAAAAGTTGAGAGCAATATTCACGTTATTTGCTCGTCAAGAATGATTTCCTTAAGGGCCCACGACTGCCATATGTAGAAATATGGTGTAGAATTGCAAATGTTCAAGAAATTTAATCTAAAATCAAGAGACACAATTCTAATTTATTGATATGAAAATTCTCACGATTTAAAACAACTATCTCAGACATGCAATAGGAAATAACACACATGCACAATATTTTTTTCTAGGGGAACTCAATTGGGAAAACCCCCTCAAGCCTCTTTGCATCAATCAGATGAACAGAGATTTATTACAATTTATTTCCCGCACTAATCACAACCTAGAAGTGAATAACTTATCTCTCTAGTCACTAAGAAGCTCTGATCCAGACTTAGTCAATTTATACCTCTTCTTGAGCCCCTATTTCCTTGCACAAGTCCTAGAGAATTAACCCCTATTTTTAGGAATTTTTCTCCAATTGATTGCGCAATTCCCCAGGTTTAATAATTTGAATGCATGCAACACTTGTACACTCAAAATAGTTTACAAATTCTTGTTACGTTGCCTTGGAATCTCCAACTCGAATTCTTTGCATGCACTAGTTATTTTAGGCTGATTGATCGGTTCACTGGATGATCACTGAGTTCGATTGTTGTTCCAATGCACAACTGACCTTCTACTAGTTCCTCCAATTGTTAGAACTATTTTAACGGAAATCAACTGGATATAACTGGAATGGATTACTAAAATTTAGCAATCACACATGCTTAATTAAACTCCAAGCCCTCCAACTCGAATATACTAAGCTAACTAAGTGACAAGATCCATGTAACACAAGTTCACTGCATCCAAGTTGTCTGCTGGTGTGGAAATCCGAATTTTCTCAATTTGACCAAGGCAAAGTCAAATTGAGACTTTTTTGGTGCACTTCTCAACACTCCCACTCAGGAAGAAATGGATTATCAACCACCCCTATCTTGAACCTATGGAATTCGAACTTCCCTCTTGAGAAAGCCTTTGTCAAGGTGCTAGTCTTGTTCCTCTATTAGAATGTATTGTAGCAACATTATCCTCCTTTGTACACAATCTCGTAAATGATGATACCAGATATCTATATACTTGAATCGATCGTGAAATATTAGGTTCTTAGAGAGCTTAATGCACCTCTGATTATGACAATAGATCCCACAAGTATCTTTCTCATCCATATCGCCTCACATGCTGTTTGACTTGTAGCCATCTATTTTGCTTCTGTTGAGTTGAGCACCACAGATCTTTTCTTCTCGCTGTACCAGGTAACCACTGTAGACCCAAAACTGAAAATTTTGCTCGATGTACTCTTTCATTCGAATGGAAGCCACATAACTTCACTCCCTCTGTTCGTATGTACCATAATCCATACTTGGTAATGCCTTTGAGGTATCGTAAAACATGCTTAGCTTCCTTCCAATACAATTTGGTTAGCATAACCATAGCTTGGCTCAACTAGTTGACTGCATAGCACACATATGGTCATAAGATACATTAGTGAACCCACTAATTGCTCGTAAATGGTAGCATCCACCTCTTCACCTGAAGTAACAGTCTCTTTCCTCTTGTTGGTCGCTAGAGGTGTCTCCATGGGCTTACAATTCTCCATACATAATCTCTATAGTATCTCAGTGGCATACTTTCCTTGAGACACAAACAATTCCCCATCTTCTTGCCATACCTAAAACCCAAGGAATAATGCATGAGGCCCATGTCCTTCATTTCAAATTCCCTTGCAATATCGTCGTTACAAGAATTGATTAGCTTCTCATCACATGTTAATATTAAATCATTAACATATAAAACAATGATAAGTAATTTACCTTATACCAAAATATGATAGAGGTTTTCATCAGTTTCACTTTTTGTGAAGCCCAAACCAGTGAGATAACTGTTGATATTGGTGTACCAAGCACGGGGTGCTTGTTTGAGACCGTATAATGATCGCTTGAGTCTACACACATGAGATTCCCGATAAAATGTCTCAAAGCCTTCTGGTTGCTCAATGTACACCTCCTCCTTAATAACACCATTGAGGAGTGTTGTTTTTACATCCATAGGGTGGATCTTCCACTCCATCTGCGCAACCAGTGCAAGAAATGATCTAATGGATGAATACCTTTATACGTGAGAAAATGTTTACTCATAGTACATTCCTTCAACTTGAGAGAATCCTTTGGTGACAAATATGGCCTTCTACTTCTTTATGTTTCAGTTTGCTGCATGCTTAACCTTGAAGATCCATCTCAAACCCAGAATTGATTTATCTGCTGGTCTTGGGGCCACTTACCAAACACTGTTCTTCATGATGGATTCATATTCTTCCACCATTGCATCAACTGAAACTGGTTGCTCAACTTCTTCCTCGAAATAGGATGGCTCAATCTCTTTAAGCTTAGTCATTATAGCCATGAGGCAGTGTACCTCTCATGTGACCTATTTTTCCTACGCAAATTTGAAGGAGCTCCTAGATTCTCCCTCGCATCCTACACAAGTCTATCATCTTCCTTGGTCCCTTTCCTACCTTCTCTGGATGGCTCTTCTTGAGTGGATGTCTCCACTCTTTCTCCTCTATGCTTCTCTAGTTGTGGCTACTCCACAAATTCTTGAGGATGCCCATGAGGCTCCTACTTTGGAGCTAAAATCTCCTCTTGTCGTGGGATCTGAAGCTCCCTCTCAAGAGAGCACAACATCACTTTATCCTCATGAAAATTTACATCCCTTCGCACAAATGTCATTCTGAGGGAAGGTAAGTACACACAATAGTTGTGTGGAGTTTCGGTGTAACCCACAAAAATTCCCAACTCTGTTTTCAGCTTTAGCTTCTTCCTCGAATATTTGGAGACATGGAAGTAAACAAAGGCTCCAAAAATCCTGAAGTGAGACACATCTAGATTTCTCCTTGAAAAGGCCTCCTCTGATGTAATCATACCAAGAATCTGATGAGGAATTTGATTCTGCAAGTAGGTTGTGTTACACGCCTCTGCCCACAAATGTAGTGGTAGGCCTTGGTCATGTAGCATATCTCTCACAAATCCAACAATGCTCTGGTTATTTCTCTCAACTACCCCTTTCTACTGTGGGTTATGGAAATCTCTTCAAATTCCTTCTTTCGCACAAAACTCCTTGAAGTCATTCGAAACATATTCACTTCCATTGTCACTCCTGAGAGCCTTCACCTTCTTTTTGGTCTCTTTCTCAACTAGTGCCTTGAATTCTACAAACTTTGAGAATGTCTCATCCTTCTTCTGCATGAAGAAGATCCAACACTTCCTTGAGAAATCATCAATAAAAATAACATAATATTTGTGTCTGGTAGTGGAGGTTGTTTAGAAAGGTCCATAAACATCAGAGTGGATTCTTTCCAAGACTGCATGTGCTTTGCTGTCTCGTTAATGGAATGTGGATTTCACATACTTTTGCAAGGTAAAACCTTTGCAGACATCCTGCTACTCAAGTGCTCCTTTGGGGAGGCCAGTGGTTATTTACTGCATAATTTTTAGGGTGACATGATGCAAATGGCCCAATATCCTGTGCCAAAGATCATCGACATCGCAACTTTGCATTTTCTCTACCTTACTGCTTAATGTAGCGCAATATGCCACATCCAAATTATACAAGTTCTTCACATGAACCTCGATTCGATTCACCTGTCCAGTGGCTTTGTGTCTCAAGAATGCTTTCCCTTTGCTGAAGATCACATCATAACCACAATCTTCCAAAACTGCTACATATATGAGATTCTTCTTTATGCCTGGAACACACATGACATCTTTGAGGTGAAGAGGGGATACCTTCTCCCTCTTAAAGGTTACTATACCAATCCCGTTAGCACTGTACCTTCTGTTGTCCCCAAGCTCAATATGCATATGGATATCTTTCTCCTCTAGGTCACTGAAAAACTCTCTACACCCTGTAATGTGGAACAAGGCACCAGAGTCCAAGTACCACACAATCCCCATCACAATGCTGGCCATGCATGTGAGAATGGTGAAGTCTAGCTCGAACTGTGAAGCCAAAGCTTCACCTGCTCCTCCTCATGAGTTCTTCTTGCTACAATTTTTGTGTGGACACTTTGTAGCATAGTGCCTAGATTCATGACAATTGAAGTATTTTATTTTGGACACATTTTTCTTGTCCCCTTGGCTGAAATCTGCGTTGGTTTGAAATTTCTTCCCTTTTCCCTTATTTCCGTTTCCAACCAATGAAAAATTTTCTTCATCCTCTACCTTGGATGAGGTTCTGTAACGACCAAAAGTCGTATATGCAACGAAAATATTTAAAATACTTTTAAGATGTAAATGTCCATTGTAAGACTTGTAACTATATATTGAATTAATGTAAGATATGAGATGATTACAAATGAGAATGAGGGCCAGCTTATATACCCTAGGCATGTGTCAATTCATGAATGGTCATGTCTCTAAGACATGTCTCTTCAATACTAACTAAGACATGTCTCTTCAATTCATAACATTGCCTCTCTTCAAGAAGCTTTGTCCTCAAATATTACTAAGAATATCTTCTCATCTGTGAATTTTCATATTCGTTGATACAAGATGATATGATGCTCTGAGTGATAGACAAAATTGTCGTAATGAGAACGGATCAGACTATCCTAGATTAATCTTCTGATCTCTAAAATTTTGTGATGAACAATTATTGTAGGACTAGATTCTACAAACTTCAGTATTATTGGGAACATAAAATTTTCATTTATTTTCTGAGTGATACTGGTACGTAGATTTGTTGGAAAGTCTTCTCTTGTGATTCAGATGCCGATAAATAATTCTTTTGGTTGGACTTTCCCTTATAATGTTACTAGTTGTTTCCTGATTCCCTTCAGACGTTGTTGTTGTTGAGTTGGCTACTGAATCATCAATTTGAATGTCCATCGTTTGAATTGCAACTTTTCCACGTGTCTTCACTCCAGTAGGTTTATCCTAAAAGCTTTACTAAGAATATCTTCTCAATTGTGAACTTTCATATTCATTGATACAAGATGATATGATGCTCTGATTGATAGACAAAATTGTCGTACTATGAACGGATCAGACCATCCTAGATTAATTTTCCGTGGGATTTTCTGATATCTGGAAATTTGTGATGAATAATTATTGTAGGATTGGATTCTGCAAACTTCAGTATTATTGAGAACATACAATTTTCATTAATTTTTTGAGTGCCACTGGTACATAGATTTATTGGAAAGTCTGCTCTTGTGATTCAGATGTTGATAAATAATTCTTCTGGTTGGACTTTCCCTTATCATGTTACTAGTTGCTTCCTGATTCCCTTCATGCGTTATTGTTGTTGAGTTGGCTACTGAATGATCATTTTGAATGTCCATTGTTTGAACTGCAACTTTTTCATGTGTTTTCACTTCAGTAGGTTTATCCTCTACTTGAGTTGCGATTGTGACTGGATCGATATTTGTTTCTTTATCTTCAACTTGGACTGAAATGATGGAGACTTTGATACTACTTCTTGAAGTTGTTCTAACTTGTCATTTAGCGATTTTTTGTCACTTTTAAGATTATTTATTTGTGTAAGTAAGGCTTGGTTATGATTCCTTAGACGTGAAAGTTCGCCATTTTTTGAATTGTTGACTTTGTCCTTAGTGTATATATATATATATATATATATATTTTTAAAATTTTTGATTTGCTGTAATAATTTTTTATTAAGTGTTTGCAGGCACAATTTTTTTTGATAAATTCTCCTTTAGTTCTTTATAAAAAGTTTCCTTTTCTTATTTTGGTCTTTGTTTCTAAACCTTGGACTTTTTTATCTGTGAAAGTAATTTTTCATTATGGTCCCTCAGACGCCAAATTTCTTTGTTGCTTTCTGTTGATTTTTCATGAAAGTGATCTTTGAGATTTTTATGCTTCTTTTTTGATGCTTCATTCTTTTGTTCAAGTTTTGTGATTTCTTCTTTTAATCTTTTAATTTGTATCTCGATGTTATCTTGATATTCTTCTAAAGTAAACAATCTTCGACATTTTGGACAAAGTATTGTACGATTTTTAAAAATCGATAAATACTGATCTTCTGTTCAATAAAATGGACATCTGGTTCAAAATGTAGAGTTATATGTGGAATCCATAGTTTCTTTGTTCATCTTCGAATTAGACTCCATTCACTTTTTTCTTCAAAAATGTACTTCTTATTTAAAATAAGTGCATTTTTATTTGATAAACTTGAACACTTTTATAAATTCCTTTAACTTTTATTTTCCTCAATTATATATTTTTTTCCCACTTAAAAAAAAATTAATATAGCTCCACTATATAAATAAACTACTCTTTATATTTATTATAATGCTTTTAAAACATACTATTCCTTTGTTATAACTTGTTATCCTTATGTCTTTTTATAATTCCAAATTTAACCTTTTATATACTTTAACATATGCATCTTTTAAGTAACCTTCTATAATAATATCCGCTTTGTATTTATATATATTTTCAACAATTTTATGATTTGAACTTCTCTTTAAAATACCCCTTTATAATATAATACTTCTCTTTATATATCTTTTATTTATAATCTTTTCATTTTCTTTTTGAAAAGTTACAACCCTAGTGAAACGTGGCTATTCACCTCTTTGGGGTATAATATAAAATATATATCCATTTATGTGCCTTAGACTCTGTTAATTTTCACCACATAAAGTGAAACTTACCATTTACATCAATAGATTTTGTATTCCTTTTGTTCTTCTTTTACCTTAAAAATACCATGGGCAATTACCATGGTTTGTTAATAGCACGAGCTTGTAAACCACTTAATGAAGAATCAAGATAATATTATCTACTCTTCCTTTTCTTACATATAGTTTTAAAGATATTTGGAAAGATTCCCTTTTGTCTTTATCATGCACTTTTTATCAATAATGTAGAATCTCTTTATATATATGAGTGTTTTCCTTCAAAATTTACATTAGATTATATTTTTTTACTAGAATAATTGAAATGTCAATTACCAAAAGCCTTTGTTATTTTTTAATTAACTAATTTTTATTTTTATTTTTATTAACTCTTTTCTTTTATAATTTTTCTTTTTATTTTTTTAAGTGGCCAAGGGTCTGACCAAAAATGGAGAAACTCCAACTTGTGTGGCGAAATGCTTTAGTTGCAATGAAAATTTGATGGCCAAAGGTCGAGATCTGTCAATGTGGCTCTAATACCAATGTAACGACCAAAAGTCGTATACACAACAGAAATATTTAAAATACTTCAAAGACACAAATGTCTATTGTGAGACTTGTAACTGTATATTGAATTGATGTAAGATATGAGATGATTACAAATGAGAATGAGGATCTGCTTATATACCCTAGGCATGTGCCCTTTCATGAATGGTCATGTCTCTAAGACATACCTCTTCATTACTAACTAACTAACCATAAGTTAACTAATTATTATTTATTATTATTATATTTATATTATATTTTTTTTATTTTTATATGAATTAAATTCATAACAGGTTTCATCTCTAGTATTTTGCCTAATCTCTTCTTGTACCAAATCAGATCACAAACGTTCCTAATTTGGTAATTTATCCCTCCCGTTCACCGAATCCTAGTAGCTATGCTAGCTTTTGGGAAGGCCTAGAAGAGCTAGGCTCACCAAGTCATCTTATGCAACATTCACACTAACCCCTCCAAGCTCATCACGAACTTGTGTAAATTTGCTGAGATATTGCAAAGTAGTCTCATTCTTATGTATCGTGATGTTTCAAAGTTTGTCTTTGAGGGATAGTTTTCTATGATCACTGCTATTCTTGAAAAACTTTGTCAGTTCCTTCCACATTGTGAAAGAAGTTTCTTTCCTATGGAGATTTGAGACAATGTGGTCTCACACTCCCTCCAAGATTCTTCTCCTCACCCTGGATACATCTTTCTTCTATTGGGCTAGGTTCTGTGCATCAGATGCTTGTGGGTTTGCAATATCATTATTGATATATTCTAGCAAGCCATTATCATCAAGCACCGCCTCCATGCGATCCTTCCATGCAATGAAATTTGAGCCGCCTTCCAAGACATACTCTAATCTCAACATGTTAAAGGTCATCTTCCCAAATTTGAAGAGATCATGTTACACAAGCTGCAAATTCGAACCTCTTAAGAAACAACTTCAAAATTCATGTTCTAATGTGAATCCTGCTCTGGTACCATGTAGAAATATAGTGTAGAATTGCAACTGCTCAAGAAATTTAATCTAAAATCAAGAGACATAATTCTACTTTACAGATCTGTGAAATTCAGTTCACAATTTAAAACAACAATCTTAGACATGCAATAGGAAATAACACATGCACAATATTTTTTTCTAGGGGAATCCAATTGGTAAAAACCCCTCAAGCCTCTTTGCATTAATCAAATGAATAGAGATGCATTACAATTTCTTGCCCACACTTAGCACAACCTGCAAGTGAATAACCTATCTCTATGCTCACTGAGAAGCTCTGACCTAGACTTAGTTAATTTATGCCTCCGCTTGTGCCTCTATTTCCTTACGCAAATCCTAGAAAATTAACCCCTATTTTTTAGGAATTTTCCTCAATTTGATTGCAATTCCCAAGGTTTGATCATTTGACTACATGCAACACCAATACACTCAAATTAGTTTACAACTATTTGTTACATTGCCTTGGAATCTCCACCACAACTATGAACTTGAATTCTCTGCATGCACTAGTTATTTTAGGCTGATTGATCAATTAACTAGATGATCACTGAGTTAGACTGCTGTCCCATTGCACATTTATCCTTCCACTAGTTCTTCCAACTATTACAACTAGTTTAACTGAACTCAACTAGATATAACCGAACTGGATTACTAAAATTTAGCAATCACATATGCCTAACTGAAGTCCAAGCCCTCTAACTCGAATTTACTGAGCTAACCGAGTGTCACGAGCCATGTCACACAAGTTAACTGCGTCCAAGTTGCTTGCTGATGTGGAAATTCGAATTTTCTCAATTTGACCAAGACAATTTAAGTCAAATTGAGACTTTCTTGTTTTACTTCTCAACATCCTATTTATACATTTGCAAGGGGGACAAGAGAGAGGGCGCGGCGGGGGGGGGGGGGGGGGGCTCTGGGGTGCAACCTCCTAAAACACCCTTAAAATATAGGGCCGACCTCATCTTATTTGTTTTTTTGTAAATTGAATTTTATGGGATTGACATATCCCATTGAACTCTTTAAAAGGAAAACACTCTTAATAGTTGGAGTCGACTTCAACTAATTTTGGTTGTGAATGGGACAAGCCTTAAGAACTTGGAAACTAACAAATTCCTTCAAATGGAAGCTTGTTATAACCACTTCTTAATAGAAATATTTTCAATTGCATCCAATCAAATCTGTGGGAATTTGACCTAGGCAATGGGGTTCAATTTCTTCGAAGTGGCATATTTCTTCAATCGTGAGGAGCTACATGGTGTATCACCTACAAATGGAAATTGCATGGTGAGTACTATTAGATGACGATAGAAGTATGCATTTTCACTTTCATTTTCCCTAACAAGAGCAAGGAAAGTGGGGCTTCTTCTGGAGTTGACATAAAAGACAATCAAATATCCATTCAAGCTGAAGTCATCTACTTGTGAATATTTGAGTCCAAAATTTAGAGTTTTTTTTTAAGTACTTTAGAACCCTTTTTGTAGCAGACCAATGTCCTTCACATGGATTTTTCATAAATCTGGAAAAAATTCCAACAACAAATGAAAATCTCGTTTGGTAGTGGTGAGATAGATAAGACTTGTTGCAAACTAAGAAACTATTGAGAGGGGGATGAATCAATATTTTAAAACTTCCAACTATTATTTACACCATCATAATCAACAAGGTAGCAATGCACCAATCATATAACATTTGAACACGATAAGTTTATGTGGAAATCCATATGAAAATGACACTTATTTCAATTAATATGTAAATGCAAACTCTAACTTCGTATACATAAAGTTACATAGACCACTAACCTACTGCACCCCTATTTATTTGCAAGCATCAACTTGTTGGAAGCACTGACTCCCACTATTTGCAGGCACCAACCCACTGGAAGCACCAACCTCTTGATCTTTACAAGCACCAACCTGAAAGAGACTCCTACCCCTTAATTTATAAGCACTTTAATGATTAGCTTTTTAGAGCCATCTTCTATCGATTTTCAAACTCAGATACAAAGTTCTTTATAATAAAATTATCTTACAGATTAATCACATTTTTGAGATGAATATGGATCACAAAAGACCAAATCTCAAAAATGTGGTTAATCGTAAGACAATACTATTATCAATATGGATAACAAAAGTCTAAGATCTAACGAAGTTCTTTAGTTAAGATATTACCAATACAATTGTCAAATCATCGATCCACTTCTACTTGCTTTACAACCAAATATTCTTTCTTTAATTCTTTGATTCACTTAAATATCCTTATGGATATTCTTAGATTAATTTACCCTTAAGTTTTTTGTTTGTTTATTTGTGTGTGTGTGTGTGTGTTATCTGCAACCTAATTCTCACACTTTAGATCTACATTTCTCAAACTCATACCTACTCAATAACTCAATTTTTGCCGCGCTTCCTTTTATATGCTTTGATCTTTAACAAAAGTTACCAACTTAATAATAACAGTGGCCTCAAAACAATAACTCTAGTCCAAAAAACTCTTATTTTCTTGCAAAAAAACATGAAAACACACTTTAAACACGAAAAACGTTGATGTTGCATCAACATTTTTTTGTTTGTTTTTTTTTTAAGCAACAACAATAAAAACCATTTTTTTGTGCACTAAACATTAAAAAACACCCCAAAACCAAACATCAACACTTTATCAACACCAACATCAACACTTTATGTATTTATCTATTTGTTTAGGTTAAAATTATTATTATTTATTTTCTAACCATGACATTGAAAATGATTTTTTTGTGCAATAATCTTGAAAAGACACCTCGAAATAATTTTTTTTTTTTTTTTTTTTTTTATTTTTTTATTTTTTTTTATTTTTTATTTTTTTTTTTTTTTTTTGTAATGTTGCGTCACTGTTTTTTGTTGTTGTTAAAATTCCAACTTTTTAAGTATTGACATTAAAAATAAAATTTTATGACTCCCAAAAACTGTAAAATTCCAATACTTTTCGATGATAGTGTTAAAGATAAATATAATGACTCCAAAAAACCTAAAATTTCCAACAATTTTCAACCGTGGAATTAAAGATAAATATCATGACTCCGGAAAACCTTAAAATTTCAATATTTTTCGACCATGACGTTAAAAATAAAATATTAACACTCTAAAAACCTTGAAGTTTTGACATTTTTCAGTGATGAAATTAAAACCAAATATTTTGACTAGAAAAGCTTTAAATTTTCAACATATTTCAAAACGAAATGTCATCACTAAAAAAACCTTTAAAATGAATACTTAACTCAAATGATCATTATACCAACAATAATTATTTTTTAAAATGCTAAAAGTATAGCATTTTTTGTTTTTTTAAAAATCTTAGCCAAAAACAGCTTGACACATTGCAACATAAACTTAAAAATCAACCAATAAATTAAAACAATGGGGCGGACTTGATCCATTATAACGGAAATTTAAAAATCAACCATTAAATTGACACACAATGGGGTAAACTTAGACCATTGTAATGAAAACTTAAAAATCAACTACCAAATTGATACATAACGAAGTCGGGTTGCTGGTCGACCATTGACACAATCCTTGCAACAAAAAATAGGTAAAAAAATAAATTTTAAATTTTAAAAAATATTAAAACTTGAAAAAAACAAAAAATAAAATAAAAAATAAATAAATACAAATTTGTCATGAGTTCCATGCCACAACTATTACTTCAAAAATATCCAATAACATCCAATTTGACATTTTCCACTTCTTCAATTTAACCAATGACAATAGATCAATAATAGATAGAACAATTATTCAAATGCACAACGAAAGACAACCAAGAGACAAGAGACACAATATTTGGTCAATGACCAAGGGAAAACCCCACAAAGGGGAAAACCCTTTGCAAATTTTCTTCTATTAGATTGTCTTCAAATATTCAATAGAGAGAGTACACCTTTCAAAAGTCAAAGTCAAACATTGATTCGCTAACATGCAAAACCAATATACAATATTCAATATCAATGTCAAAAATGATGAGGAAGAGTCAAATCTGATCAACTATTAAATATACAAAAAGTCAATATCAATTGACTACCCTAACTAGTCAAGTCAACTACATTTTCCAAGTTTAAGATCAGTCAAAACAACTCCAAAAACTTCTGTCCAACTTCATCCTAACTAGTCAAGTCAACGACATTTTCCAAGTTTAAGATCCATCAAAACAACTCCAAAAACTTCTGTCCAACTTCATCAATGGAAAGAGAAAAAGTACAATTTTATTTTGCGGTCAAACCTGTAATCAACGACAACCAAAATCCTCAAAATGCCTCAATTTTAAAGCCCAAAAAATGCGGCCGGATAGAACAGACCTTCTCCAAGAAAATGGAAGTCAAAATTCTCCTTTGACCCTTTTTGACCAGTTGCCGGTGGTGATCATCCACGCTCTCGTTGAAGTCCAAAAATAGAAATAATATTCTAAATAAAACCCCATTTTTCTTGTTAATGTGGTTTAATAGATTTTAGGTTCATCTAAACAACTAGAGGCCGTTGTGTAATGCACACTTGCGTTGCCTCGTTGTCTATAACATTTGTCAAATACGTTAATTGTCTTCATTTTATTATTATTATTCTTCATTTTTAGACCATAATTGTCTTCACACAGTTATTAATTAATATAATTTAGAAAATGTAATATATGATATTATATGATGAAGGTATATTTTTTTTAAGATATGATGTATAATGATGAAGGTGTATGTTTTTAGATATGATGTATAGTTATATTTTAATAAAAGAAGATGATGTTTGTGATGCATTTTGCAAATTTATAAATATATTAATGGAAATAAGTAGATTCAATTCAATATTTTGAAAAGATTCTCACTTACATTTATTATGGATATATTAAATTATAACGTAAATTTATTTTTATAGTAGAAAATATCCATTTTGGTGGTGGGTGTTTATTTAAGATTTTATATTGCAATGGTGAATATGAGAATAATATGTTTATTAATGGTTAGGACAATCAACATTAGTAATCAAATATCGATTAGGGTGGTTTTTGGTTTTTGGATAGAATTATAGTTAGCAAGTCCATTTGCATAATTGCTCTAAGGTAGTTTTTGACACATAACATGATAACAAGAAATAGTCATTGCATGTTCACATGTTTTAAAGTTTAAAAATGTCCTACTTGTGAATATAGAAAAAATTATAGTTATCTCATGGAGTTGGATTAACCAAAAATGCCTATCGGAAGAAGAACGTGAGTTGCATCTTTCAGTGTTCCATTATAGCATGGTCGTTTAGGCAAGGTGATGCATTGGATATAAAACATTATATTTTATTTTGTTTTGAATTTATTATTGGAAAATGTCAATCTAATGACAATGATGTGATTGGAATCTTATATTATCTAGATGGATTCATGATGATTATGGGAAATGTTGCTAGTTTGATAGTTGATCTTGCTTTGAGGACATCGCCTCTTGAAGAGGGGGAGAATGGATGGTTTCAATGCTCAAGAGAAAATTCCAATCCTCACAAAAATAGAAATAATGATTTCAAAACATATGATAAGTGTAGGAAAGAAGCAAGTTATACCATAGAAAAGAAGCATATGAATTCATATTTGGGAATAAGTATGAAAGATATTGAAGCAATTTATAATTAGTATAACTAGTGAGATGCCACCCTTGATACATGCATTATATCATGTATGAAGATAATGATGTTATGTTGATGACATGTATTTGCGTGGAAGGAATCAAGATGTATCTCAAGTGTTTCTTTAGGTCTGATGATAAAGACATAACTATGGACATTATAAAGAGACCATCTAATAACATAGTTACTGATGAAACGGGAATTATTACCTCAAAATGGGTACTCGAGTCCAAAAACCCCAAAAAAACATGAAAAACAACTCAAAAATGAAAATTGTTTTTGTCAGAATGATGTTTTTTTTAAGGGTAGATTTTCAATTTTTTTTTTTTAATGGAAGTTTTTTTTTTTTTTTGAAAAATGGATGGAAAAAACACCCTTAAAAAAATTGTTTATTCTGGAATAACAAAAAAAAAAAAAATCGGGTTACAATTTTGACATTTTTTTTAGCAATGAAGTTAAAGAGAAAATATTTGGACTTTGAGAAATTATAAAATTCCAACAATTCTCAAGCATGATGTTAAAGATAAAATATCATGTCTCGAATCTTGATAATTCCAACTATTTCCATCACTGTTGTTAAAAATAAAATATCTTGATTCTAAAAAAAACCTTGAAATTGAAATTGTTTTCAACCATAGCATTAAAGATAAAATATCATGACTTAGAAAAACAATAAAATCTACAATTTTTCAACCATGCAATTAAAACCAAAGATTATGACTACAAATAAATCCCAAGTTATCAAAATATTTCAAGCATGACATTATGGAAAAATTTTATGACTAAAAAACTTAAAAAATGAACACCTGAATGAAAAAGTTATTATACCAAGAGTAAATTTTTTTAAATGTTAAATGTATAGTGATTTTAAAATCTTAGTCTAAGACAACTTGAGACATGACAATTTTTTTTTAAAATTCAACTATCAAATTGACACACAATGTAGGTGAGATCAATCCATTGTAATGAAAATTTAAAGACCAACCATGAAATTAACACATTGTGGGGTAGACTTGATTCATTATAACGAAAAATTTAAAATCAACTATCAAATTGCACATAATGGGATCAGGTTGCTAGACAAGCATCAACATGGACCCTACAAAATTATATATATATATGAGAAAACAAAAATTCAAATATTGAAAAAAAAACAATAAAAAACACAAAAATACAAAAGAAATAAAAAA